>CAMZMU010000113.1:4772389-4998403 GCA_947311845.1 Poa pratensis | reverse complement strand
CCCCGGGTAGGGTCAAGGCTTGGCATAAGATGAGTTTAAAGATATGCCGAGGTACGGAAAGGGCCGACCTGCTTGGGCCTGGGAGAATCCGAGCTTCATCTTGACCTGGAGATATAAAGGCCGACCTATCTTGGCCCAGAGGGTCCGAGGTATCCGTTGGCCTGGGCCGAGGTTCACTGTCCGAGCTATGTTCAGCCGACCTAACTACCTCGGTGCTATGGTTTGTGTGAGAGCAGGAGAAGCTTGGAAGGAAGTAAGATCCGACCTGGTAAAGATCTTAAGCGCAAGACCCGAGGTACGGAGCCCGTCACATCCGTGCCGAGCTAACCGAGGTGAGGCTGTAGGTCGGGCAGGAGTCAATGCTCCTGTCACTTCCTGCCTGGTACAAGAGCGCCTGCGCGGGAGCGTCTGTCACGGAGCCTGGCAGAGGCGTGCCCGGGTTCGGCGGGGCTGCACGTCTCTGACCGCTGACCACGCGGATCTGGGAAAAGGCTACGAGGTAGCTCTGCCAGGCCACGTCCTGTCTCGGTCAGAGGGACATGCTAGTTCTGCCGTTAGGCACAGGAGATGGGCAGGCCACGTCTTGTCCCTGACAGAGGTACGGTGGTGACCGGTGCAGAGGCATGGCAACAGTGTTCAGCGAGGGGCACAACGGTAACTCGGCTGGCCTATATAGTGGGCTTCACCCCCTCCTGCTTGAGACGACGGACAGATGATCGAGAGAAAGAAAGAGAGAAAGGAACCTCGGAACACCCCGGAAACACCTCGGATCTAGCTCGGAGTGCCTTCTTCCTCCGTGTAGCTCCATCTTTTACCTCAAGTTCTCACCATTGTATCATCATACAGCTCGAGGAGCAGCTTGTACTTGTCACTTTGAGCTATACACTGAGTAGGATAGTGCTGCAGTAGGGGTGTTACCTCCACAAGAGGGCCCCGAAGCAGGGTACATCGTGGTGTGCTTTGTGTTCTTGGTTTCTTGGTTCTTCGTTCGTGTTCTTGCGTGTTCTTGCGTGTGCACTTCTTGAGTGCATAAACCCTCCCCGGATTCCCCCAACGACCATTCGGCCCCATCTTAGCCATACCTATGGCATCTGCCGTGATCCCACCACGACAGTTGGCGCCCACCGTGGGGCAGATTGAGGCGTTGGAGGGAGTTTCATCCGGACGGGCTCAGGCGAGCGTGTTCTTTCCGGGCTTATCGCCAAGATCGGTGAGTTCACCTTCATCAGCGACAACGGGGTGTTTCGCCGGCAAGCCCTTCCCCGAGCACGGCTTCACCATGATGCTCGGCAGCTTCGTCACTACGTTGCTGTCGAGGTTGTTCGCGGGTACCCGGAGCAGGTGCTCGTGGACGACGAAACTCCTCTCCTCGCGGCTTTAGGTCGGCGTATCACTCCCCCGAGAGCTGCGTGGAGGTGATGATGACGGTCCGGTTGATGCCGCTGGCAAAGTAGATGCCAGCATCCAAGCGGCCGAGGTTGCTAAGGTGAGATCTGCAAAGCCCAGGCTAGAGAAAGAGTTGCCTGGCACCCCGAGCTGCAGGGCCGAGGTGCGACCCTGGTAGAGATAGTGGAGACACTGGCAGACCCAGTAAATCCAGGAGTGGATGTAGTGGTGACTGTGGCCGACCTAGAGGCAAAGCGTGTCCTGTTGCAAAGGAGGCTGTAGCAATGATAACAGCTAGAGATGAGTTCAATAGAGATCTGCGTGAGTACAATGCAGCGAATGGCTTCACCCCGGTAGCAGTTGATACACATAGGGGAGCCGAGGTGCGGCAGAGAGGCAAGGGGCTCAATGATGAGATAAACAGGGAGGCTCGACCTACCACCTCGGCTAGGAGTGAGAGTCGCGTGTCGACTGGAAGGCCGGTGTATATAGTTCCCCTGCTAAGAACCTCAGAGCTGCCGAGGCAGGCAGGGCCGAGCTATCCGGGTTGACTGGAGATGCATGGCGTGCGCAGCAGAAGCGAGTCAATGATTAGTGTATGTAGCTAACCAGCAGAATGAGGCTCTCCGCAGAGCATATGCCGGGGCTGGTGATTCAGAGATGGTTTATTCAGCTAGGCCAGTTAGTCAGGTGTCCAAGGGGCAAGCCTCGTCTCCACTCGTCGGAGGAGCCGATCGAGCCCGGAGTGTCACCTCGGGTCAGAACAAGCAGCTGCAGATGTATGATCCGGTGTTAGCAGCAAAGCAGAAGGTGGGCCAGGGCAATGCTAGCCGAGCTAAGGGAAACCCCGGCCCAGGTAATGCAAGCCGAGCTAAGGGTAACTCCGGTCAGGGAAATCAGAATGGCGGGCAAGCAGCGTCGGCTGGCCGAGGTAAACCACCTCCCCCCCGAGGTATCAGCAACAACCCGGCGCAGGGGCAATATCAGCGAGAGCCGGAGTATGTTCAGCAACCTCAGAATGTCGGTCAAGGCGATGACCGATATGATGATGGAGACTCGGCCATGGCGCGAGCTGGATACCACAGAGTGGATGGGGCGTTGGGACCTCGGATAGGAGGTCGGATGTTAGCTCCAGGCGATGTTCGTAACAAGCTGGATAGAATCTACTTGTCGAGCAACTGGAGGAGGAAGGCCCTCCTGGTCCGGCGTGTTTTGGACCTCGGATCATGAAGGAGCCACCACCGCCAGTATCTCAGTTCCAGTTAGGTCGGAACACCAAGCCATACAACGGGAGCACCAAGCCACAAGATTGGCTGACAGATTATGTATCCTCGGTGCACATAGCGGGGGGCAATCGCCGATGGGCGGTCCGGTATCTCCCGCACATGTTGGAAGGTCCAGCTCGGATCTGGCTGAATAATTTGCCGGAGTATAGTATCAACTCCTGGATAGACTTGGAGCTGGCGTTTAACAGCAACTTTGCTAGTACATACAAGAGGCCAAACCGACCTCAGCTCCTGGCGGCATGTAAGCAAGATGATCATGAAACTGACCGAGAATTCTTAACTCGGTGGAGCAATGTTCGGAATTCCTGTGAAGGAGTTGTAGAGGCACAGGCCATTTCCTGGTTTGCAGATGGTTGTCGACATGGCAGCATGCTGTGGCAGAGGCTCCAAAGAGATATGCCGAAATCCCTAGCAGAACAATCCGGATTGCAGATTCTTATGCTCTGGGTGATCCGATGCAGCCAGCAGCAGAGGCAGTGGCACGTAACAGAAGGAGGGAGCCAATAAACAACCGGCTCGGACCAAGGTGTAATGACCGCCAAGAGTTCGGACAAAAGAGGAGGGAGCCGGACTACCCATACACCTCGAACCAAGTTGCAGCGGTGAACCCGGATCACCCGGAGCTGGAGGTGTCCAGAGGCCGAAAATCAATGGTCCGGCATTTAGTCCGAACCCGGAGCCACCCTTGACTTATGAATCAATGATAGATGGTCCTTGCTGTTACCATACGACCGACCCGCGCAAGCCAGCCAACCATTCAACCCGGCAGTGCAGCTGGAACCGCAGAATCAGAAGAAGGGGCGAAGGCCGGAGGAACAGAGCAGGACCACCTCAGAGATTTCAGCCGAGGCCACCCAAATCTGTCCGGAGCAAATGTTACCCCGATAACCACTGCACCTCCTCCGAGGCCTGCAGCAGCAAGGCCCGTGAATGTTGTGAATGTCCGAGGTAATAACAACAACAATGGTGCCGGACCAAGTCAGCAGTATGAATACCCCGGAAATGACTATAGAGAGGCTCATGCGAGCTATGTGGTCTTTGTGACCGAGCCAACTGACAAGAAAGCGTGCAGAGGCGTGCCATGGAGGTGAATGCAGTAATGCCGGTGGTGCCGACCTATATGAACTGGTCTGAGCAGGAGATCACTTGGAGCAGGAAAGAACACCTCGGATCATGCCGAGCCCTGGAAAGTATGCCCTGGTGGTAGATCCGACGTTGTGTGGGCCTACAACAATGTGAGGTTTACCCGAGTTCTGGTGGACAATGGCAGTGCCATCAACATCATGTACCGAGACACAATGGTGAAATTGGGCATATCGCCAAATCAGTTGATGCCAAGCAGTTGTACTTTTCATGGGATTGTGCCTGGCGTTTCCTGTGCACCCATGGGCAAGATATGGGTGGATGTAGCATTTGGAACCAAGGAAATTGCCGAGTTGAGAGTATCGAGTTCGAGGTGGTGGACTTGGAGAGTGCATACCATGCATTGCTTGGAAGGCCGGCTCTGGCCAAGTTCATGATTTCCACCCATGTTGCATACCTGAAGATGAAAATGCCAGGGCCTAATGGGATCATATCCATCTCGGGTGACTACAAGCGAGCCATTCAGTGTGCCTCGGCGGGGTCTAATCTGGCCGAGTCTTTGGTGATCGCAGCTGAGAAGAAGAAGCTGCATCAAGTGGTGGCAATGGCGCAGTCAACACAGCTCGGCATGTCCGGACTGATGAGCCCGGACTCAACTGCAGCATTGAGGTGCCCAAGGAGACCAAGAAGATCCCCATTGACCCGGAGCACCCAGAGCATATGGCCATCATTGGGACCGGGCTGGGCGAGAAATAGGAAGCGAGCTCTGTCACTTCCTCCGTGAGAATCGGGATATCTTTGCATGGTCGGCTAAGGACCTGCCTGGTGTTCCGAGGGAGTTGGCAGAGCACTCTTTATTTGTCAGGCCAGAGGTGAAACCGGTGAGGCAACCGACCCGTCGTCTCTCAGACGACCGAAGACAAGTGGTGCTGGACGAGCTGGCTAAGTTGCTTGCAGCCGGGTTCATTATGGAGGTGCTGCATCCGGACTGGATATCCAATCCGGTCTTGGTGGAAAAGAAGAAAGACGAGCCAGCCGTGGTCAAGGTGTGGCGCATGTGCATTGACTTCACTAACCTCAACAAGGCGTGCCCGAAAGATCCGTTTCCATTACCTCGGATTGATCAAGTGATTGATTCCACTGCTGGTTGTGAACTGTTGTCTTTTATCGATGCGTACTCTGGTTTTCACCAGATACCACTGAACCCGAAGGATCAAATAAAGACTGCTTTTATTACCCCGTATGGGGCGTATTGCTATCGTGTCATGTGTTTTGGTCTGAAATGCCGGGGCAACTTATCAGAGGTGTATGCAGAAATGCCTGCACTCTCAAATGGGCAAAAATGTGCAAGTGTATGTCGATGATATCGTCATCAAAACTAAGGAGAAACGTACTCTCCTCGAGGATCTCGAGGAGACATTTGTGAATTTGAAAATATCGGTTGAAGCTTAACCCGGACAAGTGCACCTTTGGTGTCCCGGCTGGAAAGTTGCTCGGATTCCTGGTGTCTAGCCGAGGTATCGAGGTTAACCCGGCCAAGATCCGAGCTATTGAGAACATGAAGTTACCGAAGTGTTTGAAAGATGTGCAGAAATTCACAGGGTGCCTAGCCTCGTTGAGCCGATTTGTAGGTCGGCTGGGAGAAAAAGCCTTACCTTTGTACCAGCTCATGAAGAAAAGTACCGGGTTTACATGGACCCCGCAGGCCGACGTGGCGTTCAATGAGCTGAAAAAGATGTTGTCCACTGCCCCGGTGTTGGCGTCACCATTGCACAATGAGCCGATGTTACTTTACATTGCGGCCACAAACCGAGTTGTAAGTGTGGCAGTGGTGGTGGAGCGCGAAGAAGGTGGCAGGTCGGTGCAGAGACCGGTGTATTACTTGAGCGAGGTGATCTCTACCTCGAAGCAGAATTACCCTCACTACCAGAAGATGACGTATGGTGTCTACCTGGCGGTCAAGAAGTTGAAGCATTATTTCCAGGAGCATCCCATGACGGTGGTGTGCGAAGCTCCAATCTCGGAGATCATCGGGTGCAAAGATGCAACTGGCCGAGTTGCCAAATGGGCGATTGAGGTGTCTCCATATGCACCACATTATGAGAGAAGAGATGCAATTAAATCCCAGGCGTTGCCGGACTTCTTTTGTGATTGGGCCGAGATGCAGTATGAGCCACCCAGGCCGGACTATAATTATTGGAAAATGCATTTTGATGGGTCCAAGACAAAGATCGGGCTGGGGGCTGGAATAGTCCTCACCTCGCCAAAGCGAGATCAGCTGAAATACGTGCTGCAGATTCATTTCTCAGCATCAAACAATGTGGCGGAGTATGAGGCCTTAATCCATGGCCTCAATGTGGCGAAGGAGATCGGTATCCGGCGTGTAGAGTGCTTCGGCGATTCCGACCTGGTGGTGCAACAATCTTCTGGAACTTGGGATGCTCTGGATGCCAACATGGCGTTATATCGGTTCCATGTGCAAAAGATATCCGGGTTCTTTGAAGGGTGTGAGTACAGGCATATACCTCGGCAGAAAATATGCTGCCGACGTGTTGTCAAAGCTCGGTTCATCGAAAGAGGCAGTACCACCAGGGTAGCCCTGAATCACTTGAGAACTCCTTCAATCAAACCTTCTCCTGAATCCGAATCTATTTTCATCCCGGCGGAGCAAGAGCCCGGACCTGTTCCAATGGAGGTAGACGTCGGGTGCGTTTGGTCGGACCCGGGGACTGCGTGGCAGAGCTCGGGGACTGCGCACCGAACCTCGGGGACTGCTCATCAAGACTCGGGGACTGGTCGCAGGATGGTGGAGGAAATAATGGAGGAGATTATGGTGGCCGAACCAATGGAGGTGGACGAGAATTTTTTCCTTTGCACCCAGTGCCGGAGTGGGCGGAGCAAATCATGAAGTTCATAACGGAGGGAAGCTTGCCAAGTGACACAACCGAGGCTAGGAGAATCAAAGGAGGGCAAGGCGTACACCATCATCAACAAGGAGCTCTATAAAAGAAGCGTAACCGAGGTGTTGCAACGGTGTGTCGAGCCAGCTGAAGGCAAGGAGATGCTTTTGGAGATCCACCAAGGAGAGTGTGGTCATCATTGCAGCACAAGAGCTCTGGTGGCCAAGGTGTTCAGGCATGGGTTCTATTGGCCCACTGCTCTTGCTGATGCAGAGGCCATAGTCCGGAGATGTGAAGGATGCCAAAGGTTTGCCAAGCAAACGCATATGCCAGCCTCGGCGCTCAAAACAATTCCTATCACTTGGCCGTTTGCGGTATGGTGTTTGGATATGGTGGGAGAGTTCAAACCAGCCCGAGGTAACATGACGCACATACTGGTGATGGTGGACAAGTTCACCAAGTGGATCGAGGTGAAACCAATCCGGAAGTTGGATGGTCATTCAGCAGTGACTTTTTGAAGGAGATCATTCTGCGATATGGTACCCCCATAGCATTATCTCGGACAACGGCACGAACTTTGCTGTTGGAGAATTTGCTCGGTTTTGCATGAACAAGGGAATCCGGCTGGACATAGCCTCGGTGGCACACCCGGAGTCTAATGGACAAGTGGAAAGATCAAATGCTCTAGTGTTGGCCGGCATCAAGGCTCGGCTCATTGAACCACTGCTGAAAACGCCGGGGTGTTGGATAGATGAGATACCAGCAGTACTGTGGGGTCTAAGGACCACGCCAAATCGATCAACTGGCTATACGCCATTTTTTATGGTCTATGGGGCAGAAGCTATGCTACCCACTGACATCGAATATGATGCGCCCAGAGTGGCAATGTACACTGAAGCCGAGGCAAAAGAGGCTCGGGAGGATGCAGTAGATCTGCTTGAGGAAGCTAGAGAATTGGCCTCATCTCGGTCAGCAATATACCACAAGGTCTCCGACGTTATCATAGCCGGAGTATCAACCCTCGTGTGTTTCACGAGGGAGATTTGGTGCTGAGGCTGGTGCAGCGCAAGAAAGGTCGGCACAAGTTGTCACCTCCATGGGAGGGACCGTTCATTGTGAGCCGAGCTCTGCTCAATGATTCTACTATCTAATAGATGCGCAGGAACCAAGGGAAGATGGGCTGGACAACCCCGGATCAGAGGTCAGGCGACCATGGAATATAGCTCTACTCCGACCTTTCTACTCATGAAGGGCGCAATGTATGTGCCTCGGTTAATCCTTAATGAAATGTCGGCACTCCGAGGTTGAAGCTCGGGGACTGCCTCGCTCTTGTGCTTGTGTTTTATTTCTGTTTGTCAATTTCGTTCATATGCCGAACTATTTTGAACCTCGTCTCAAACTTCAAGTAATGTATGCTGTGTAACTAATCTTGTGACTCGACTGACGAACGCCGAAATGGTAGTCAAGAGCAAAGATGAAAAAACGTGGGAAACATGAAAATGGACTCGGGGACTCGGTCCAAAAATATAGTTCGGCATGTGTCGTTTACTAACCCCTGTCTTTACCTTTCGTTTATGTCGGATGATTTTGAAACACACCTCGACATTTGCTAAGTACTGTATGCTATAAACAACAATCTTGTGACTCGACTGTCGAACGCCAAAATGGTAGACAAGAGCAAAGAATGCCAAGTATAGTAAACACGAAAGTGAACTCGGGGACTCGTTCCAAAAGGGTTCGGCATAAATTCTTAGAAAAGCATGGTTCGGATAGCAAGATAATAGTACTGGTAGCAAGGCAAACTACTTAAGTGTATATTACATCTGCACCCGGCATACCGGGGATTTAATGTTTTGCTTGAGACAAGTTCAGGCCTCGGAACCAGAGACCTCGGTCGCCGAGAGTTGTGGTAGCGGGGACCTCGGAAGCAGGAGCCTCGGGCGCAGGAACAACCTCGGGCGCAGGAACCACCTCGGTCGCGGAAGCAACCTCGGTTGTTGGAGTGGATGCCGGGGTGTCCGTCACGTCGGGGGAGATCACCTCGGTGGCTACGGCTTTGCCGGACTTGCCCTTGGGTTCGGAGGTTCGTCGAAGCTGAAGTCATCATCAGAGCCTTCAGCCACCTCGGTTGTTTTGCCGGCCTTGCCCTTGGAGCTCTCAGGCTCGTCAAAGTCAATTTCCTCGCCGTCAGACCTTCTTCACCGGACTCTGCTTCCTCGTCCGAGCTCTCTTCATCCTCAGAATAGAGGCGCCCGTCATCAAAGGTCCGGGTGTTTGCATAACTAGCAAAGCGGTCGGCTGCTGCTTGGCGTTTCGCAATGCCATCAGGGGTGGAGTTCCAAGGAGAGCCCCTGCGCAGGGAGGTAACCGTGTGGATCTCAACATCTTCATACCAGACAGCACGAACACCAGGGCCTTGTCCGCTCCAGCCCGAGCTGATGAGCATCTCCACTCCCGAAGTCTAGCCTCGGCTCCTTTCAGCTTCGTGGCGAGCTCGTCGATGCAAGTGGGAGTCTTGACCTTGGGCCAGAGGGCACGGTGGACCTCGATGGCAGCATCAACCAGCTTGGTTCCAATGGCCTGAGCGGCCTGATCCGAGCATTAAGGGCAACAAGGTGGTCCTGGATATCCCAGCTTTCGCTGAGGGTTTCTGTCTCAGCCCTCTTTGCCCGAGCTGCTTGAACTTCGCGGATAGCCTTGTCCTTGGAGTGCTCGAAGTTCTCTGAAGAAGACAAAAAGGCTGTCGCTGAAATAAGGCATACGGTGGCACGGGGTGTAGGTCGGCAGAAAATAAGGAAAAGGGGAAAAGAAACTTACTGTCCATTTGGTGATTAATCCGAGCGAGCTCGGACAACCAGCTTTTCGATATAGCTCGGAGGGCGATAAGTTCGGCTTCGGCCGAGGTGGCGCGGCTCTCCAGGGTCTTGGCAAGCTCTTGCTGCTGTTCGGCGGCCTGGTCTTTGACCTTCATAGCGTCCTCCACAGCAGTTTTGGCTTCATTAGCCCGGTTCAGCTCTTGTTGCAGCCGAGCTATTTCATCTTCGGCTGTCTTCAACTTGGAGGCGTAATCTTTGTCGCTCTGCTCCTTGCGGATAGAAGAGTCCGGTGAGACTTCTTCAGTCTGTTGTGATCCAGCAGGAGGTTCTTGAAGATCTTTGTCCGAGCATTGTTGCACTCCTGAAAAAATAGAGAGATCAGTTCGAGAAATCCGAGGTTTTTTAGCACCCGAGGCCCAATTGAGTCCCGGGGACTTGGCATTGGCCTCGGGGACTCAGCATGGGAGAAATGACAAGTTTTTGAGATTCAAGCCGAGCAATTTTAACTCGGTGGAGTGTCAATTGCTCAACCCGAATCTCGGGGACTGGGAATAGTGTATGTTTGTCATTTGGTTTCAAAGGAAGAAAGAGAGTTGCGTAAAGAAACTTACCGAGGCCTTCTTGCTGCAATCAAGGACCGCAGTCTGCATGTTGTAGATGGACTGGAGCACGGCGCTAGGTCCAACTGGATGCTCAGAGCTCGGGTTAGAGGAGACCTCGGCAGTTCAGCCGAGTTCCAGTCCATGTCATAGTGCTTCTCCGAGCCTAAGCTGTTCCCGCTCTTGGTCCGGAGTTGCCCGACCTCCCAGCTGCTGATGTTCGGCTGGATGGTAGCAGCAAAAAGAGCTCGGGAGGTGGCGACCTGAGAGCTCGAGGGCGCGGTCTTGGTCAGGTGGACTCGGCGCGGGAACATGCGGCACCAGTTGGGTGCTCGCAGCCTTGGGGCCCGGTGGCGGTGGCGGCATTGGAGTTTGCTGTGGCTGTTTGGGGGGCTCAACAACTGGAGCTGAATCTTTCTTCTGCTTCTTCTGCTGCTGTTGCTGCTGGTTGCGCGCAGCTTGAGACTTGGGGGAGAGCCGAGGCTCCTGCACGGTCTTAGCCGGAGTCTTGGCGCGATCTGTCTCCGCATCCTTCTGAGGAGGCGGAGGAGTCTGATCTCGGCGGGGAGCAGAGTGCCCCAGGCCGGAGTCAGAGCTCGGCGGTGGAAGTTCGGCGGAGGAGACACGCACCGGGGAGGAGATGGTCTTCTCCGGGCTGCTGAGGTCAATGGACCGTTCTGGAGGAGAGGCTCTGGCGGGGCTGCCGAGGTTAACCTCGACCTCGGTTGTCTGAGCTTCAACCACTGGAGGCAGTGGTGATGTATCGAGCTATGGCTCTGTTTGATCTGCCGAGCCGGGCTAGACGAAAAAGAAAAGATTAAGTTAGTGTAAAAAACTTAACCTCGGAACAGCGTGAAAGGTAAAAAGGAGCAAGGTGACTTACGCATCTTCTCCACGGGGCCTCGCTTCTTGTGCCTCGCCGAGGTCTTCTTGGCACGCTTGGCTTTGGGCGCCGCAGTCTCCGAGGTCTTGGAAGCCTCGGCATCCGAGGTACCAGGTCCTGAGCGCTTCCGGGAAGCTGCAGACGCTGGATGAAAGTTCTTATATGTTGGAGGAGCATATGAAATGGGAATAACGTTGACAGGTTCCAGAATTTGGCAATCGTCATCGTCATCATCGGGCCATCCTGGATGGACGATCGAACTGGTGGGCGGTGCGAGGTGAAACCACGAGTCTTACCCGAGGTGGCCTTGGGAATGGGGAGGTGATCCTCATTGTCCGGATCTTCAACCTCGGCGGCGGCCGGGACAGGCAGGTCGGGAGTCCACTCCTTAGAAGAAAGGGGGCCATCCTCGATTTCCTGTCGAGTGAACTTCTGCAGAGGTGGCAAGGTAAAACCGAGTTAGCACAAGAATCAATACAAGGCCGGGGTGAAAATGAAACCGAGGAATATTTTACGTCGGGTAAAGTACACTTACTTGAGCTGGAAGGTGATCTCGGTCATAGGGCTTGACACCCCATTTCCACTTATCGGGCATGGTGGTCTTGGCGATGGCCGGATGCGCCTCTTCACCTCGGAGTCATCAAGTTCAAAGGTGCTGTGGCGAGTGGGGTCGTAGCGGCCACTCATATGGCAGATCTTATGGGCCCGCTCTTGTAAAGGGCTAACTCGGCGGGTGATCATGGTGCGCAAGATGTCATCTCCCCCAGCTTTTCTCCTGGAGGGACATCATGGTTGGTGGATCAGAAGAACCTCGGGAGCGTCGGGTGCAGGCTCATAATCCCAGTTGAGTTGGGCAGCGGGGGTTCCAATGGTGAACTCCGGCAAATTGATGAGATCTTCGTGCCCGGGTTCTTCACATAGAAGAAGGAGCGTTGCCATTTGCGGCAGGAGTCCAGGCCCTGGATCCGAGGAAACTCAGAAAGGCGCCGAGGTGAAATCGAGGCCGCCCCGCAAGCAGTCATCTCCTTGTCCACGACCTTCTTGTTCGGGACGCTTTGCTTCTTCAGCTGGAAGTACTTGGCCCAGGACTCGATGCTTGGCCATAATCCGAGGTAACCCTCGGAAAAGGTCGCGTAGGCCGAAAGTTGGAGGATGGCGTTGGCGGGCAGGTGGTGTGGCTGTAGCCCAAATTGTCCAAGAAATCCCGGAAGAATTTCCCGGCCGGGAGCCCGAAGCCACGTTCGAAGTGATCCAGGAAGACGACCCGCTCCCCGGATTCCACCTCGGGTTCGATATCTCCTTTCTTCGGAACTCGGCAGATGAGTTTAGCCGGGATCCGCCGTGAATCTCGGAGCCATTTGATGTCGACCTCCGTGACATCGGATCCCTCCCAGCTACCTCGTTCTGCAGATGCTCCTTCCTCGGCGGGATCCGAGGCAGAAGACATGTTGACGCTTTCCTGCAGAAGAGGGAGGTTCAACCGGGGTAAGTACCTCGGACAGTTCAGGATAGCCGGGGTAAAATACCTCGGATCATTCAAAACAGCCGAGCTAAAGGATTTAGGCGGGAAACATGTTTCTACCGTGGCGAGATACTAGCAAAGATCTACCGTGAGCTAAAAAGGGAGATAAAATTCGAGTTCATCAAGGGGCAAACCTAAAAGGACAGTCTACGGGTGCGTCTGATATAATCTAGTGAGATCTAAAATGCACTAAAAGGGCTCGAGGGGATCATCCAGTTCATCAAGATCTTAGGGTTCATCAGGATCCTCGAGTTCATCGAGGGATGAACTCATCCATGGCAATGGAGGGGAAGCGAAGAACTCACCGTGGAGGAACGCGAGGGATCGGCGGCGAGTCGATGGCGCCAGGCGCAGCGCGCGTACTCCGGTGCGGCGAGGCGCTTGACGGCGGTGCGGAACGGTGCTGCAGAACGGCGGCGCGTACTCCGGTGCGGCGAGGCGCTCGACGGCGGCGCTGGAGGCAGAGGGCACGAAGCGGCGAAGTGGGGAAGAAGAAGACGAAGTCCTACCCTGGGCCCCTATTTATAAGCGGCGTGCAGTAACGGCGTGCGGTAACTGCGCACTACCGCGCGGTTACCGCGGAGGTGTGGGATCGTGTGTGAGCGGAGGAGCGGTTGCGCGGTTGGTGGCCGCACGATCGGCCACATCGTGGGCCGCAGAGTGGCAACCGCCAGCCTCGGATTTCCTGTGCTGGTCAGTGCGAGAATCGAGGAGTCGCGGGCGGTCAAGTTGGCCTTGCACTTGAGTGCGCAGGTGCGCTGTTTGGTGGGTCCGGCTGACGAGGGTGGCGTGTGGTCAGGACCTGTCTTTCAGAGGTCCGGGCAGAGATTCTTCGCCACGTACCTCGGAAAATCTTGAGGCAAGATTGTGCTGAGTCACATAGCTCGGAAAATTCAGATTGCAGATCAACCTCGGATGAGATTAAGGTCTGTGGGAAGTACCTCGGCGGAGCTATGTTTGAGGTCGGTTTTAGAGGTGGTGCCTTGCTTATTTTGAACCTGCTACGGCCCTCCATCGAGGTCGTAGGATCGCACCAGCTTCGGGGACTAATGTCGGGGGGCTACCCCGGGTAGGGTCAAGGCTTGGCATAAAGATGAGTTTAAAGATATGCCGAGGTGCGGAAAGGGCCGACCTGTTTGGGCCTGGGAGAATCCGAGGTTCATCTTGACCTGGAGAGTATAAAGGCCGACCTATCTTGGCCCAGAGGGATCCGAGGTATCCCGTTGGCCTGGGCCGAGGTTCACTGTCCGAGCTATGTTCAGCCGACCTAACACCTCGGTGCTATGATTGTATGATGAGGGCAGGAGAAGCTGTTTGAAGGAAGTAAGATCCAACCTAGTAAAGATCTTAAGCGCAAGACCCGAGGTACGGAGCCCGTCACATCCGTGCCGAGCTAACCGAGGTAAGAGGCTGTAGGTCGGGCAGGAGTCAATGCTCCGTCACTTCATGCCTGGTACAAGAGCGCCTGACGCGGGAGCGTCTGTCACGGAGCCTGGCAGAGGCGTGCCCCGGGTTCGGCGGGGCAGCACGTCTCTGACCACTGACCATGCGAGATCCAGGGAAAAGGCTACGAGGTAGCTCTGCCAGGCCACGTCCTGTCTCTGTCAGAGGAGACATGCTAGTTCTGCCGTTAGGCAACAGGAGATGGGCAGGCCACGTCTTGTCCCTGACAGAGGTACGGTGGTGACGGTGCAGAGGCATGGCAACAGTGTTCAACAAGGGGCACAACGGTAACTCGGCTGGCCTATATAGTGGGCTTCACCCCCTCCTGCTTGAACCCCCGACGGACAGATCGATCGACAGAAAGAAAAAGAGAGAAAGGAACCTCGGAACACCCGGAAACACCTCAGATCTAGCTCAGAGTGCCTTCTTCCTCCTGCGTAGCTCCATCTTTTACCTCAAGTTCTCACCCTTGTATCATCATACAGCTCGAGGAGCAGCTTGTACTTGTCACCTTGAGCTATACACTGAGTAGGATAGTGCTGCAGTAGGGGTGTTACCTCCACAAGAGGGCCCCGAAGTAGGGTACATCGTGGTGTGCTTTGTGTTCTTGGTTTCTTGGTTCTTCGTTCGTGTTCTTGCGTGTTCTTGCGTGTGCACTTCTTGAGTGCATAAACCCTCCCCGGATTCCCCAATGACCATTCGGCCCCATCTTAGCCATACCTATGGCATCTGCCGTGATCCCACCACGACAGGTACTTAGGCATAGCTGCGTCCATAGAGCTATTCAAGTACTGCTTCCTGTGCCACCGGCAAACCATACCAGGCGGCCATCTAGCAACCTGCGGTAGTGTCACCTTCAACTGCCGCCAACCCGACTGGTACCCAAAGATACCATACATCGAGTCGGTGAAGCACTGGACCAGCACTTTCTTCTACTGCAAGGACATCCCGACACCCGGCAGCACATAGGGGATGCCCGTTTTTGTCAACGGTCAGCCAACCCACAAGGCCTGTTGGACGGCAAAGGTGCCGCTTAGTAGCTTATCGGCTGGGCTTCGAATTGCCGTCAGGCGGATCGAGTTCTTGACGAAGATGATGATGGCTCCGCAAATTGACGGAGTTGACACCGTCATCTGCTGGGTGTCAAGGAAGATAATGCCACTCCGCCATCGCCCACTGAAGATGTGCGAGTACAAGGCGGATGACGCCGGCAACAGCATCCTTGACCAAGATGCACTAGAGTACCGGCTCAGAGAGCTTGTCAAGCCTCTGTCGGTGAAGGCGGTGAAGGCGTCGCCATGTTCACCCATGACAACCTAGCCCCAGCGGTAAGCCAAAGCTACTTTGTCATTTCATTGACATCTTTGTCCACTAGGTACTGATTAATACTCTGTCTTGTTTCCTTTTCAGCTGCAAACCTTGGGGAGGAAGACTTGGCTCCAAACTGGTACGACACCAGTGCCAGCAAGTCGAAGAAGCGCAAGTTGAGCACCTCCACCAAGGATTTGGAGAAGAGGAAGAAGGCGGCCACCTCCGCTGATGCAGAGGACGAGACCGTGGGGAATGTCCCATTCAAGCAGTAGGCAAACATTTGCTTTCCCTGACTTAGCCATTTTTATATGTTTGTGCTGACAAACTTGCACTTTTCTGCTTACAGGGGCAAGCCAGCCATGCCCAAGCTCCGCTCCAATCTGAAAATCTGCCGGCAGAGGCAAGCCACCCGCTCTTCTCCAGCCGCTGCGCCAACAACGCCCTCAGTTGGCGTTCCCGTGGTTCTATGCCAGGGAACGTACACAACTGCTAGTACCGCAGAGGCGGCTACGGAGAAGATGGCGGGCAAGAAATCAGTTGCCGGCCCCACTTTTTCCAAGACGGCTGAAGCTTCGGCTAATGATGCCGCTCGATTTATTGCCATGAAGCAAGAGATGGACGACAGATGGCGGCTGACCAAGGCGGATCGTCTTCCTATCCTGACTCTCAATCTGGCAAAGGGTTGCAAGACCCCCGGCAAACGCTAAGGACCATGCGTGAAGGTACCCGCAAATGGTACGCGCACATGGATGATCTCCACGAGACCCTGCATAACCAACTTGAGGTAATGTAGCCTATGGTCCCAGCCCCCGAGCACTTTGGCGGCTGAAAAAAAATTTTAGCCGGCAAAGTGGTCTCGTTGACTAAATAGTGCTAACCGCAATGTTGGTTTTGTGCATGCAGGCCGTTCTTGCTTCCAACCTTGAGCTGTTCCGTGCTCAAGAGAAGAAAAACAAGGAATGTCAGCAACTGCAGCAGGACGTGGAGATGAAGGACGCCCAAATTGCGAGCTTGGAAGAGGCTCGCAAGAAGGATGAAGGTGACAAAGTTTTCTTTGCCTTCTTTTCGTCCGACTTCTTTTGCTTTTCCGACAAGTATTTTAGTCGTCTTTTTTTTTACTTGTAGAATTACTAAACACTGCGCAAGATATTCTCAAGAACTCCACTGACATGCAAGCTTTGATGAACGAAGCTGCAGATCTTGCTGCATTGGTGGCAAACTGAAGGCGGATCATGCCAAGGAGCTGGATGAGCGGGAGCTGGCCCATGCCGCCGAGGTTAGCAAGTTGACGGGACAACTTGAAGCCATGAGCAACAACCTCGACCAGGTGAACAAGAACGCCAAAGCGCAGCAGGACCAACTGTCACAGGCAGTCCAGCTGGCTCAGGAAACACTTGAAAACCATCTGGACGAGGTCAACGCCATCCATGAGCATGTCTTGGGTACGTCTCTAATCCTTCATCTTTCTTTGACACCTTGCACTCTTGAAACTTGAAGCTGCAGTGTGTAACTTTGTGTTTGTGCAGTGCCGGCTAACTTGGGTGATGACATGGCTACAACGCCGCGCCTTGCCCGAATCTTGAAAGTTGGCGAAATCGTCAACCAGATTGTCGGCGCAGGCAAAGCGTTTGCCGCCAAGTTCTACCCTGGGGAGGACGGCGATCCCGTCATCTTCGATGCTCTGCCGGACCTGCTGGAGAAGGCGGCAGCCGAACACAGCACGCTACGCTCAGCAGCACGAGGCGGCGCCAAGTTGGCATTGGCGATGACGGCGGTGTGGTACCCGGAGGCTGATATTCATCAAGTCACCGAGTACTTCCCCACCGAAGACGAAAACAACCAAGCCATCGTGATGCAGGACGTGCTGCGGTCTGTTCGGGCTATGCGACCCGGGTTGCCAACATGGTTGACATCCGCAAGTTCTACAAGGAACACCCGGACCGCATGTTGCCGTAGCCGATCCCTCCTTGGCGGATCCTGAAGCTGCCGAGGCGGAGAAGGCGAAGCCGGAGCCGACGAGCGCAGCCCCAGGATGGCGGAGCCAGCCCCAAGAATGCCGGCGTCAGCCCCCAGGATCTCTCCACCAGCTCTACCAAGGCGGCAACCCTTGACTGTCCTCCTGTAATGGCAGCACAAAACACTGCGTTAATCTGTTAACGTAAAAACTTTATTTTGGGTTTGTAAATATTTGGGCCAACTTTTATGCTACACTTGGCGGTAGGCTTATTTAAGTGGCCCGCCTTAATATGTATCTCGCTTGCATGTTTAGCTTTTTCATATGTTGGCGGAACCTCATCTTAGTTACTTTAGCTGAGCCAACCAGGTGCAATACCAACTAATTTAGACTCAGAGACCAAAGCCAGCATGTTGGTGCCAACGACATACTACTAGGCGACCCACACACAAACAGACAGATAAGCATATTAGGCGGTGCAAAGATTGTTTGCTTTTTTAGCCGGCAGACGGCAAATGTCAAAAAGTTTGAACCTTAGCACGGAGCAAAAACTTATTTTGTTTGGTAACTTTTATGACAACAGATATATGATTGCGAGAAAAGACAAAAGATGGCATGATCCCAAAACTGAATGAGCAAACCACAGACTTTTATTTCATAATCATATAGTACTTATTACAATGTGGAAATTGCTAAGTGTAAAAAGGACGTAGCTGCTCAATGTTCCAAGGTCGCTTGGTTTCTTCATACTTGTCGTCAACCTTCCTTTTGCGCTTGCGACCTCGCTTCTTCTTGTATCCGTCTCGTGCGTCTACCAAGTAATAAGAACCATTGAGCAACACCTTACTGACCACAAAAGGTCCTTCCCAAGGCGGGGATAACTTATGCAAGCCCTTCCTATCTTGGATTAGGCGGAGGACCAGGTCACCAACTCTAAAACTTCGTTGCCGTACTCTTCTGCTGTGATAACGCCTCAAACTTTGCTGATAGATGGCGGATCGCGAGGCAACATCTCGTTCTTCATCAAGTAGGTCAAGGCCATCCTGTCTTGCATCTTCTGCGTCTTCCTGGACGTAGGCTTGAATTCTGGGAGAATCGTACATCATGTCGGTTGGCAACACTGCTTCTGCGCCATAGACTAAGAAGAAAGGAGTAAACTTGGTTGATCTGTTTGGAGTTGTGCGTAAACTCCAAAGGACAGATTGCAATTCATCCACCCAAGCCCCAGCCGCTCTGTGCAATGGTACTTCGAGACGTGGTTTGATCCTTGTAGGACTAAACCATTTGTACGCTCTACTTGACCGTTTGCCTGCGGTGTGCTACTGAGGCTAGATCTAGGCGGATGCCATGCTTATAACAGTATTCCTCGACTTCGCCTTGCGACAAGTTAGTGCCGTTATCGGTGATGATGCTATGAGGCACCCCGAACCGAGAGATTATTCCCCACAGAAAGTTTGCGGCTGTGGCGCCGTCTAGCTTTTTGATAGGCTTAGCTTCAACCCATTTGGTGAACTTGTCTACAGCCACAAGTAAATGTGTGTAGCCACCAGGCGCCGTTTTAAACGGACCAACCATGTCCAAGCCCCAGACTGCGAAAGGCCATGTGATGGGTATTGTTTTAAGCTCTGAGCCGGCATGTGTGATTGTCTGGCATAAAGTTGGCAGCCCCTGCATCTTTTCAATGTCTCTGCATCTTGCTTGGCTGTCAACCAATAGAAACCTTGTCGGAAGGCTTTTGAAACAAGGGCGCGTGAGGAAGCGTGATGTCCACATACGCCGGCATGTATCTCATCCAACAGTTCTCTGCCTTCTTCGGGCGAAATGCAACGTTGGTAAACACCAGTGGTGCTACGCTTGTACAATTCGCCTTTGATTATTGTGAATGCCTTGGCTCTTCTTATTATTTGCCTTTTCAAAACCTCATCATCCGGTAACTCCTGATTGATCAGGAAGTCCAAATATGGCGTCGTCCAATCCGGCTTTACCAGTAGACGGCATAGCTAGCATTGTCAACTGGCTCTGCCGATTCTGGGAGGTCTGCTCCTTTTATTGACGGCTTGTGTAGGTGCTCCAGGAAAACATCTTTTGGTACCTTTTTGCGTTCAGACCCCATTCTGGCAAGTGTATCTGCCGCCTCATTTTGAGCTCTTGGGATGTGGCGGACCTCGTAGCCTAGAAACACTTGGCGAATTCGTCAACGGTAGCTCGATATGCCGCCATTGTCTCGCTCTTTGTGTCCCAAGTACCACGTATCTGTTGCGCCACCAAGTCTGAATCTCCGTAGCAGAGGACACGCTGGACGCCAAGTTCCTTGGCAATGTGTAAACCATGAAGGAGAGCTTCGTATTCAGCAACATTATTAGTTGCCTTGAAGTGAATTTGTAACACATAACTAAGCTTGTCTCCTTGAGGGTTTCTTAAAACAATGCCAGCCCCCGAGCCCTGAAGCATTTTTGATCCATCAAAGTGCATGATCCAATATGCATCTTCAGGGAGAGGTACTTCGTCCATGGCCTCCGTCCAATTGCTACAAAGTCTGCTAAGGCTTGAGACTTAATGGCCGTTCTGGGTTTATACATGATGTCGAAGGCGGCAAGTTCGATGCCCCATTTGGCAACGCGGCCTGTTGCATCTGTATTATTGATGATATCCCCCAGAGGTGCCTTGCTCACCACCGTTATTGAATGTTCCTGGAAATAGTGCCTTAACTTCCTGGCGGCGTAGAAAACACCGTAGACCAGCTTCTGGTAATGCGGATAACGCTGTTTTGAGGCGGAAAATACTTCACTGATGAAGTAAACCGGACGTTGTTCCGGCAAGTCTGAATTTTCCGTCTTGCGTTCCACAACCAGTACCACGCTAACAACCAAGTTAGTTGCCGCGATGTAAAGCAGCATTGGTTCCTGCGAACGAGGAGCTGCCAAATTGGAGCAGACGTTAACGCGTCCTTGAGTTGCTGCAAGGCGGCGTCTGCTTCGTCTGTCCACTCAAAGTTGTCGGATTTCTTCAGAAGCCGGTAGAGAGGCAGTGCCTTCTCACCAAGACGGCTAATGAAACGACTGACGGCAGCCGCCGAGCCGGCAAGTCGCTGCACGTCCTTCAGGTCCTTGGGCCTGGATATGTTGAGGATCGCTTTGATTTTTTCTGGATTTACTTCTATCCTCGTTCGGAAACGATAAAGCCAAGCAATTTGCCGGCAGGAACCCCGAAGACGCATTTTTTCGGGTTGAGCTTCATCCTATATACCCGGAGGCTATCAAAGGTTTCTCTCAAATCGTCAAGCAAATCTGCCTTCTTTCTTGACATGACGGCAATGTCGTCAACATAGACGTGAACATTGCG
The DNA here is from genome assembly GCA_947311845.1 of Poa pratensis. Lineage (NCBI taxonomy): Eukaryota > Viridiplantae > Streptophyta > Magnoliopsida > Poales > Poaceae > Poa > Poa pratensis. The sequence continues at coordinate 4,977,878 of CAMZMU010000113.1, read as the reverse complement.
GCCAATTTGCTCGTGAAGGCATCTTTGCATACACCGCTGATACGTTGCGCCGGCATTTTTTAGACCGAAGGGCATCGTGATGTAGCAGAAGGTCCCGTAGGGCGTAGTGAACGCTGTTTTGATTTGGTCGGATTCTCGCATTTTGATTTGGTGGTACCCGGAGTACGCATCCAAAAAGCACAGCAGCTCGGAGCCGGCTGTGGAGTCTATGACCTGATCTATACGAGGTAAAGCAAAGTGGTCCTTAGGACAGCACTTGTTCAAACCGGTATAATCAATGCACATTCTCATTTCCTTATTAGGTTTTGGAACCATTACAGGATTTGCCAACCAATCAGTGTGTACTACCTCCCTAATGAACTTGGCTTCTTGCAACTTGATGATCTCCTTCCCTATGAACTTGGCTTCTTGCAACCAAGACGTTAAGAGAGTGCTCGGCAAGTTCCCTCGGGACACCTGGCATGTCAGCTGATGACCATGCAAAGATGTCCTGATTCTCACGGAGGAACCTGACGAGCGCGCTTTCCTATTTGTCGTCCAGGCCTGCCCCTATGGTGACTTGCTTGGAGCTGTCACCTGGGACCAGGTCCGCCTTCTTTGTGTCTTCGGACGCCTTGAAAGTGTTCTTTTGTTCAGCGGTTTTACATGCTCCGGCAACTGTGACGTATCGAGCTCTTTTTCAACATGGCTAACTCCTCTGCGTGGAGGACTGCCTCAGCGAAGGCGGTGTTGCCACGCTCGCACTCCTTTGCTTTCTTGAAGTTGCCATTGACGGTGATGGGTCCCGGCATCTTCAACTTGCTGTAGATGTAACACGGCCGAGCCATGAACTTGGCGAAAGCTGGCCGTCCAAAGATGGCGTGGTAGGCACTCTTGAAGGGGACTACTTCGAACCTGAGATGCTCCGAGCGGTAGTTTGTCTCAGCTCCAAAAGTAACCTCCAATTTGATGCTTCCCATTGACTTGGCTTGCTTTCCCGGAACGATGCCATGAAACTTGACTTTGCTGTAGTCAAGCTGGCTTTCCGACAAGTTCATGCGCTTCAGTGTGTCCGTGTAGATGATGTTGAGGCTGCTGCCGCCATCCATCAACACCTTGGTGAGCCTGAAGTTATCGACAATTGGGTCGACGACAAGGGCGTATTTGCCGGGGTGAGGTACGTGATCTGGGTGATCATCTCTATCCCAAGTTATTGGCTCCTCTGACCAGTCTAGATACTGGGGAACGTCTGGTACTGTGGCGTTTAGCTCGCGCATCTCCGCCTTTTCTTCCTTTGCCGAAGGAGTGCCAAGAAGCACACCAATTGGCCATGTACCTTGGGATATTTCTTTTCTTTGCGCACCAGCTTGGGTTCCTCATCCTCGGACATGGAAACTGCCCCATCATCATCTTCCTTCTTTGTCTTCTCAGCCTTTTTGCTCTTTTTTGACTTCCAGCCAACCTCGGGGTCCTTCTTGAAGTCCTCCATGAACCGGCATTCCCCTAATGTGTGGTTAACTTTGCCTAAGGACGTGTGGATTGGGCAGGGCAAGGCTTTTGCTTGATCGTATGTCAGGCGTTGCTTGCTGGAGCCGCCATCTTTACCCTTTCCTTTCCACTTGCGGTTGCCGCCTTTGCCTTCGAAGGCGGCGGCGACCTCGTTTGACGGTCCGGCTTTGTCATCCTGGGGAGCCTTGCGTTTGTGACTTGCTCGCCTGCTGGCGCCATGTCATGTGCGCCATCTCCATCGCGTGCATCATCTTTCGCCTGTGCGTACATGGCTGCTACTTCGAGCATGACTCCGAGATCCTTGACTTGCATGCGCACGAGCTTATGTCTGAGACTTGAGCCCTTCAGGAGGCCTGTGGTGAAGGCATGGATTGCTTGATTGTCGTCTACGTTCTCGCAGCTTGCCTTTGTTGAATCCACCTTGCCAAGAAGCTAGTAGCTGTTTCATCTGGCTTTTGCACGCAACGAACCAAATCTGTGTATGTATTGGGTCGCTTGTACGTGCCTTGGAAGTGTGTGTGAACACCTTTTCCATGTCATGCCAACTATGAATGCTTTTCTCCGGCAAGTTTTCGATCCAGCTTCGGGCTGTCCCCTCTAACATGAGGGGAAGGAAGCGTGCGGCGACGAGGCCATTGCCTCCGGCAATTTCAACTGCCAGCGCGTAGTCCGACAACCATGAGTTTGGCTTGTCCGCTCCATTGTACCTTTGATGAGTTTTTGACACTGATGTCATGTCTCGGGTACTTGAACGTTGCGGATGGCTGGGCCAAAGCACTCAGGCCTAGGTAGGCATCCTGCTTTCCAGCCTTGATGTCATTGAGACGATGTCTCGCGTCTTGCGGACTGAGCTGTTTGCCAGATCTATCGGCATGAGGCTCGTCCTGCGCTGCCCGGCTATGCCTGGGCTCGTTGTTGTGTCCCGGCTTCCGCCTTCGTGCCTGGGCACTGGTGGTGGGGACTGTGTGCGGTCCCTGCTTCTTCTTGGCGGCGGGGCGTTGTCACGATTGCCGCCACTCCTTGGCGGCTGCTTGCTGCCCCTGCTTCCGCCTTCGTCCCGCCTAGGCGGAGGGGGTGAGGCCTTGCGTCTGTTGCCGGTTCTGGACGCCTCGTCACGCTGCCTTTTGGGAGGTGGTGACTTGCGCGGTCCTTGTCCTTGTCCTTCCCTTTTCCGTGGCTACTGGAGCCGGACGGATCTTCGGGATTGCCACCAGCCGCAGCTTTGCAAGCGTTGGATTTGGATTCCAACTTTCCTCCCCTTGCGTCCGCCATGTCGGCGCGAGAATCAGCACGGGCCTGCTGCTCTAGAGCTTTGTGAGCAAGGATCGATGCGTAGTAAATCTTCTCGTCCTTGTCATAGTCATCATTGTTGAGGATGTCCAAGGCGGCTGCAGTGTTGAGGACAGGGGTGCGAGGATGACATCCCCGTTCTTGTCCTTACGCTGCGGCGCTGTAGCCCACTCGAAACCAAGCTTTTGGGCAGGGGACTTGAATTTGTCAGGATCCCTGCCTTTCTTGCTTTCTTCTCGCCACAGGTCCTGCCGGCTTGGGCAATGGGGTGGTGGTGAAAAGATTGCGCTTGGGGTCTAACTTGGCGGTTATTTTGGCGTTTTCCACCTTGGCTTCGTCGAGGAGGCTCTGGACCTCTGCTTGCTTGCTTTTGAGGTACTCAGTTTGCTCCATCAAGGTGTTTCAAAGCTTCTCCAAATCAGCCGGGTTGGTTTTGTCGTTCACCGGCGTGTGCAGAACTTCCGCCAGGGCCGCCATGTTTCCTGTCTTGCTGGGCTCGCCTTTTTCTAGAATCCTCTTCTTCGGAGCCCCAGGAGGCTCTGGAAATAGTGGATCGGTTGCCGGGGTCCCCAGGTTGGCGGCGTCAGTTGCCGCCGCCTGCTCTGAGGCTGCATCGGTGACATCCGCCACAAAAACCTGCTGCATGTTGACAGAGGAGCCCGTAGCCGCCTCAGAAGGCGGAGGATTAGGTGTAACAAAACACTGCTTGACCCGTTGCTCAAACATGCTGGCAGAATCTTCTTCAGAGTCAGAATCTACGTTGACGTGAACGGTAGATCTGGATCCGGCATCCGACATCGCATCATCCTGGAGCGCAGGAAGAATAGATTCGGGATCTTGACTGTTGGGCTGGGAGTATGATCCCAGTCCCGTCATGCCGACAAAGTGTAGATCTGAATCTGCGGACTCCTCAGGGGAGGCAAACTCAGATCCGTCTTGATTGTAGGGCGGGTGGGATGGCGAATAAATTCGCGGCAACCCATACGCCTCAGAAGTGTAGCCGATGAACACATCGACGCCGCCAAACGGCACAACTCCACATCCGACAATGTAGTCGTCTGCGGGGATGTAGGACTCGTCGCAGCTGATGTAGTGGTTGTCGCCATAGCGAATAGCGCGGCCGACGGCGATTGTTCGCCGATGCCGCCAAGTGTTCCGCCTGGAACGTGACGCCTGACGCCTTAGGCCCCACGGTGGGCGCCAACTGTCGTCGTATCGACATTTGAGATAGGAGACGGGGTCCTGCTAGCCGAGGGTGAACGTAGGGCAAGAAGGTGGACGTCGTCGAGGTCGGGATTGTACACGGCAGTTTACCCAGCTTCAGGCTCCACGGCGGTGGCGGAGCCCTACGTGCTGCTATAACTCACTATAAGGCAATAGCCGAAGTACAGGTTACAATGAGTTGGTTGTGTATGGATTGGTTGCCCTAGAGGCGTCCCGGGGTTCAGCTTATATAGGCGGCTGGACCTAGGGTTACAAGGAGATTACGTATCCGGCAAGCATACAAAGTCCTAAACCTAGCCGGCAAGTCCGCCGCCTTCCGTGTTGGTCTTGGTGGCTCGTGGGCTTCAGTCTTGGGCCTCCTCCTTGCCGGCATCCGCCTTCCTTGGTCGTCAGCTATCTGGGCCGCCCGGCAGGCAAAGCCCGTACCACCACTGCGGGCCACCCTGGACTAGCCGGATTGATCCATGCTGGTGATACCCCTAGTAGGTATATCCCCAACATTTCCTATAGTCAGGAGCTCTAATACTAGCTCTGTGGGGGTCTGGACTAGCTGTTCGTAACACCGCCGCGCATACAATGACCCCATAATGAGGTTTTTGTTGCACATAACTTGAATCGATACCAAAGTTTACATACGTTGCAGTAACGAACTTAAGTGTTACACAATATGGCCATCATGAGTAAGTCTTACAACAAGCCACAAGGGCAGAACTTCACTGAAATGCAGCGGAAATCTTCAAGATAACTCTGGGACCAACCCATCATGCCTCAATACTACAAGCAGCTAACTGGAAAACATCCCCGTTAGCGAAGTCGTAGTCAAATCCTTCATCCATGTGCTAATCTCATGTTTGACAAAGTTAATAACCAGAGACAACAAAGCCAGCTGAGTACTTTTGAATGTACTCGCAAACCACCCATAATATGAATATAATCTATGCTACTTAAGTCATCAAAGGGTGCATCTAAGTTATTTCATTGGGATTCAACAAATGATTTTTGGTTAGTGTTTGATCAAGTTCTCAAAAATACTAGAAAGTGTTGGTGTGATTCAAATTCAAAATTGTGATCATGACATAGTGGGGTTTCTGATCAAGTAGGTCATATATGTTCAAATACACCTTGGGTAATTTTCCAAGATTCTTAGATTAAAAACATACATAAAATAACTTTTTCCTTTTTGAAAATTGATAAAAATATTAAAACACCTCAAAAATATAGTTTTTAGCAAGGTGAGAGAGTACATAATATAGACCACAAAAAAAAATTCTGAGTTTTACTTTGGAGATTTGAATCATATCATGTAAAACTTTGAAATTAGGGTTTTGGCTCAGTAAAAGATAAAAAATGAATGTTTGGCCAAAATAAATGGTAATAATATATTTTAGGGTGCCTTTCCCTTGACATGATTAATTCGTTGTCTTATAGTTGTTTTGTTTTACATCAAATTGGGATTATTTTCACACAACCCTAATGCACCTAATGGTTAAATAAAGCAATGTGAAGATCAAGTAACTCCAAAGGCATTTTAAAAGTTTTGTTGGTCTCAGATTAATCATTCTTGTTACAAAACACAAGGTGTTACAGGATGTCAAATAATTGATATAATTTCTTTAACAATATTTTTGATCCACTTACTTATTTATAGGTAAACACGTGAGACACAATGCAATCCACGGGCTAACACCAACCTGTCACTATTGTGATTTTTTGTGTGTATTGAATAAGACACTTTTAGTTATGAGTTTTTTGTACGGTGCTACCAAAATATTAAGATGGTGATTGTAAGAGTTCATTGAAGATTCTGAACAAATTAATTAAGAAACTATAAGGGTGGCTGACCGAGTGTAGGGAAGACACTGGCAACTATATCCATCGGAACCTATCATAGAGACAACGTTATAACCAAGAAAAAAAATTCACTTCTTTGTGGGTCTTTCTCATTTGTATAGTTAGAAATTAAAACCTATGTCGCAGTGAATAGATATGTACATGTGGTGTATGAAATTATCAACAAAATATTATTGAGATGTGGTTCTATGTTTATGAAATTTTGAATCATGGGTTGGTGTTGCAGTTTCTAGCATGATTTGGCAAATATTGCTATAGCCCACACTTCCATTCCACCAGAGACAGATCACACACAGTTAAGTTTGATTAAACATGTGGATAATACGATTAACACCACGATTCAGTACATTTAGCGGTGTATGATAATTTTCCAACAAACGTGGCGAAAGATAAACAAGATGTGTGTAATATGATAATATCTCAGACAATTCAATCTGAGAAAACTAAGTGCAATGTCCGATATATTGCACATGTTATTTATCTCTGAACCGCGTGTGAAGGGTATCCCCCATCACACATGATTCATAAATTATGTGCAGTGGTGCACCCCATCGCCCACACATGCACAAGGACATTTCTGTAAACTTTGTGTGTTGGATCAAATTAATCATGTGTGATTGTCTGATATGTGTTAGAATGTCAATTTTGTCGCGTTAACCCTATATTGATCACTTCTTCTGATGAATTTTACATTGCAGCGACCGCGAAGGGATAATGAGGATGACTACTATTATACCTAGCTAAGCGTCCATGCATTCCCATGAAAAAACAAAATAATAGTAAGGCTCTCCACAATGGAAAAGTAACTAAAGACAAAATGTATAAGTTTTGAAGTCTTAACGAATCATATGTAGAATGTATCTATCAGCTCGTCCTACTGACCCAACTCAACAACCCGCCATGGCGTCCAGCTCGTCGCCGGTTGGTTCCGCGTTGCCGAGCTACCGGAGCACGGCCTCCTGTTTCGTTCAAGGGCGGCGTACCACCATCACGAACTTCCATTTCATAGTAATTTTTTTTGGATATGTGTTTGTTTTAAATCTTGCCATTTTTTGTTGTTACACTTGTGTAAAATAAAATCGGATGTAGATCGGACGGTTTGGATATCATTATCAACTCCCATTTACTACTCCGTAGTAAAGATGAACAGATAGAAGTACTAGTCACAGAGGTAGCCATGCACGACTCATATGGAAAGATTCACGATAGAAACGCCTGCCGTGGGAGATGGGGTCATCAGGAAATTGCCAAAAGATCGGGAGGCAGCAATCAGAATGGTGTGATTGTGTCTCAACAGAAAGATCATGGCTTGCTTGGTTGATTGCGTCCGCTAGCTAGCTGCATACAACCCAGGCCTCACAAACCACCACCACCACCACCCAACCTCCTTTGGCACTATATCACGCCTAGTTCATGTCACATCTTATTTTGCTCAGTCCCATCATTTTGTGTCATCACAAGAAGAACTAATAGTACCATAACTTTGGTTAATTTTTTATGAAATCCTTTTCAACTTTGATCTTTTTTCATGCAAAAGCAAACCGAAAAGAATCTGGTACCAGAACTAGTACATTATTATAAGAAGATTGTTACTTTAAGTCTCAAACACATGTAGTTATGAAACAAATCAATAAATATATGTGTAGTATCAGAAACAAATTTGTATATTTCACCACATGATGAATACATATTTAAGAATACAGAAATCTCTACGTCCGAAAAACCAGGACTGTGAGGTGTCACGTCATCATCACCATAGATGGTAATCTCCTGAATTAATAAAATTCATCAGTGACCCCATATAACAACACTTTAACCTATCTAAGTAGCTACAACAACACTTCATGCACTATAATCAAATCTTTTTTCCTTAATTCATGGTACTCCATTGATCCTCCTCATGCATCAATTAACTTGTGAAAAAACGAAGCTAACCAAATGGAGGGGAGTAGATGGAATTATATACACTAATTAATTTACTAACTAACTCATGATTAACTAATTCATGGAAGTATGTATATCTTTGTTTGGATAGAGTTGTCTTTTTTGATAGAGTTGTCTAGCAGAGGCGGGCGAATTGGTGGCAAAGAAGCTGCGTTTGGGGGCAGGGCGGTCAGCTGTGGCGGCGGCATGAGCGGGCGATGCAGGGGCGAGGCGGTTGCAGGAGGGGCAGACGGAGAGCATGGCTGCTGCGGGCATGAAGAACGCAGCGGTTGGGTGGTGTTGTTGGTGGTGGTTGCTGAGGGCACGGAGTTGCTGGAGCTCAAGGTGGAGGCGCCGGTTCTCCTCGGTGAGCGTCTCGCAGCAGCGCTTCAGCAGCTCGCAGTCCACCTCCGTTTGCTTCAGCTTCGTCCTGCAATTAACCATCATGAATCACGACAATGTTATTGGCAAAATCATCAGTTGGCTACTAGTATACTTGTGAATTGGATACCTGGCTCTTCTGTTTTGGAACCAGACCTCAACTTGCCTTGGCCTGAGGTTGAGCTGCCTTGCTAAAGCTATCTTTTGCTTCTGCTCAAATTATTCAATCATCCAAAAGCCAAATCATTAAAGAGTAACAAAACTTACAGACGTCCTCAGATGATTGATCATTAATAACCATATTAAATGTCAAATTAGACGATGCAAAGAAACATGCAGCAATAGTTATCTGATTAGTTCAGTGAGGATCTTACGGTGTCGAGAGTGCTGTGCTCCTCGAAGCGACCTTCCAAGAGCGCCGACTGCTCCTTGGTTAGCCTCAGCTTTTTCCGGCCGCTACTGCTGTTGTTGCACCCCTCAACGTCATCATCCGCCGCTGGCGAAGCCGCGGAGTAGTAGATCTGGGCCTTCTCGTTCTCCTCCTCAACGTTCTCCCTCTTTACGGCGATGGTCAGGCTTAGGGTCAGCGATGGCTCCAGCGGTAGGGCTTCTTTCGGCTGGAGCAGGTGGTGGTGGCCGGTGCCGGAGCCTAGTGAGAGACCCAGGGCTATGCCCGCCTCTTCCTGCGCCATATACATGCAGCTATGAAGCTATGTCACTAATGGTCTCCTAAACTAATGGTCTGACCTAGCCTAGGTAGCAGGTGTTAGTGTCTGTATGTTGAAAGAGAAAGAGATATGGGTGGTGGTTGACGAGGAAGATGAGCGGGTGGGGAAGGGAGATGGGGAGACACACACGTACATATAGGCAGGACACATGAGCCAAAACAAAAGAATTCAATTGATACTTGCAGCTGGTCAATGGCAGTTGTGTGAATTCATGCAGCTGGGGCTTGGCAGTTGGCACGCCGCCTGGACAGTCTTTTGCATCCCAATTGCGAAACATCCTGAAGAAAACAAGCTCTAAAGGAGCACTAAATTCACTAAATGACTTGGAAAGTTGGGATAGGATAGTTGATTACTCTTGCCCTTTTGGCAGGCATCACAAACCGAGCCATCATTTGACTCACTAGAACAAGGAAGATTATTTTTACCGAGAACTTTTTTGACTATGCTCGGTGATGGATGATCTAAACGAGCATGCCATCTTTACGTAAACGGTTGGATGGCACTAAGGACACGCTTGTTTGAGCTGTATAATATGGATGAAAGTGGATAGAGACCTATTCTACATCTACCTTGAAGAAGAGTTTTTCTTGATGTCTGATCCTTGATAAAAAAAGGAGAAAGGGTGATGAGCAGATAACAAGATTTTGTAGGAGCATGAATAATATTTTTGAGATAAAGATCACGATCAAGGGTACAAACGGCTGAATGACCGACATGGGCGATGTCCATATACCTGAACCACTGGCGGTGTGGACATGCTCGTTGCTGTTGTACTTGTCAATGATTGTTAGTTTGTTGAGGTTGCTTGTGATGTGGTCGATGGAGCCGGAGTCGATGTACCAATTGGTATTAACTCCGTAAGAGGTCGAACCGAGCCAACACTCTTCTCCTAGGCACCGTTGAAGTCGAGGTTAAACCTCTCCCAACAGCTGGCAGTGGCCTAGAGCCATTGCTTCCATTGTCGTTGTTGCAGTTATCACCACCCTAGGTGTTGTCGTTGTAGTTGCCGCCACCGTTGCTGCATCCATAGTTGCCACAACCGCCATTGTGGCGTCCTTGTTCGGGCGCACCACCTCCACACGACCACCGCCGTAGTTGTCGCGCTCTTGGCCGCCATCGTGACTGCCAGGCATGGCTGCGTTGGCCGGCAACCGAGAGTCTCCATGAAGCAGGTCAAGCCTCATCTCGAACGCAAGGAGCTGAGTACAGCTCAACGACGAGATGGGCTTGACGCGGGAGCACATGGCCGAGACGATCGCGTTGTAGTCAGAGTCCAGCTCCTTGATACGACATACAACAGCCCGTTGGGAACCCAAAGAGGAAGGTGTGAAGCAGCGTAGTAGGAAGTTTCCCTTAGTTTATAAAACCAAGGTTATCAATCCAATAGGACTTGGAGAAGGCTTCAAGACGGTGTCAATCCTCTAGGCGCCAGAAGGTTGACGTGGACCTACACACAAACGCAAACACTACACATTGTCCCAACGATTCAAGAAGATTGTCAATCTTCCCGTCTTGCTGAAACAAAGAGATTAAACGTATGGTGTGAAAAAGTGGAAAAGGTACAACGAAATATCAATAATAAAGTGCATAGGAAACGAGTTGCAATTAATATAAAAGAATGGACCAATAAATAATAAACATGCGTGGTAAACAAATTATAGCTGGGCAATTGATAAATCATGGGGCATGACAATGCTATTATGACAAAAATGTTTATTGTAGTATTTAATTGCGCATTAAATCAAAATACATAGACCGCTTGCTAGCTGCATCTACGACTAATAATCTACCTCGGGATCGCTATCCAGCATGTCACCCGAAAGTATTAAGTTCCAACCAACAGATAATTGCAATAAGCAAAGTGTATAATGTAAGCAATGAATATAAACATATAGCCATAAACACCGTTGTTTTTTACCCCTAGTAGCAACAGCACATCCACCGTCTTAGACGTTTCTGTCATCTCGAGCCCAGACACGTGGAGACATGAACCTACTATCTAGCATAAATAGTACTCCGTCTTGGAGATACAAACAACTATTTGGCCAAAGTAACCACATTTATCGGAGAGCATGCAAGATCATAAATAAAACATGATAACATATAGATGAACAACTGAACATAATTCCACAATTCATCGGATCCCAGGAAACACAACATGTAGCATTACAATAAGATGATCTTGATCATGTTAGGCAGCTCACAAGATCTAAACATGATAGCACAAGGAGAAGAGACAACCATCTAGCTACTGCCATGGACCCGTAGTCCAAGGATGAACTACTCACGCATCAGTCCAAAGGCGGGCATGGTGGTGTAGAACCCTCCGGTGATGATCTCCTCCTTTGGCAGGGTGCCGGGAAGAGCTTCAGAACCCTCCCGAGAAGGGTTTCGAGTTGACGGCGGCATCGGGTTTCTTTCGTGGAATTTCTCAGGTGTTTAGGGTTTTCCAGGGACAAGTGGTTTATAGGCGAAGAGGCGGCACAAGGGGCCCACCAGGTGGAGCAGGTGGCCTTGGGATGCGGCCCCACCCCTGGCCACGCCCAGAGGCCATCCCCTCCACTGGTGGGGCCCCTGTGGCTGAATTTTGGACGGTGCCTTCGTTTTGTCGTAAAAATAAATCCCGTAAATTTTCAGGTCTTTTGGAGAATATTTCTTTAATAACTTTTCTAAAACAAAAAGACAGCAGGAAACAGGAACTGGCACAGGGCATCTTGTCAATAGCTTAGTCCCAAAAAATGTATAAAAATGATATAAAACTATTATAAAAACATGTAGCAGCATGGAACAATAAAAAATTATAGATACGTTTGAGATGTATCAGCATCCCCAAGCTTAATTCCTGCTCGTCCTCGAGTAGGTGAATGATAACAAAATAATTTTTGAAGTGACATGCTACCTACACAATCTTGATCAAATAGTAATGTACAGCATGTGAACTAAGATCAAATCATTCGAAACAAATGTCTAATATTGATATTAAATTAACAATGATAAAGCATGATAGTTAAACAAGTCAAAACCTTTCATAAATAATGCTTTGGAGACATGAAATCGTACAAGGTTCATTAGAGATGATTTAAGTATCCAAAGTAGAAGTTCTATCATTCTATTCAAGCATCAAACAATTTTTCACAACATAGAAAGGATCCAGTCAAGTAAAAATAAACATGAACGTCATGAATCAACTATTTCGAAGTTTTAGTCAATGAGTGAGCGAGAGCATTTGGTATTGGCACCAGGATGTTATGGCAAAAAGACCATTAATGGGGGTTTGGAAGGCCAATGGAGGAAAGTCTCACAAAACTATAAATAATCATTAGACAAGAGGAAGTCTTATAATCGACGCTATGCAAGGAGTAGTGATTGTCATGCAAATGATGCACATAGAGCTATAAGTGTATGAAAACTCTCTAATGGAACTAGTGGGGGTTCATCTAACCCGGTTATACGTCTCAAACGCATCTATAATTTTTTATTGTTCCATGCTTGTTATATATCATTGCCACATGTTTTTATAATGTTTTTATATCATTTTGGCATATTTTATGGAACTAACCTATTAACAAGATGGCTAGTGCCAGTTCATGTTTTCTGCTGTCTTTTTGTTTCAGAAAAGCTAGTCGGGCAAGTTTCTCCGAATCGTCTGAAAAATTACGGGAATTATTTTTACATGAAAACAAAGCCAGAGCCGGGAGGGAGCTGCAGGGGGGCCCCACAGCCCCCAGACGCCACCTAGTCGTGGCTAGGGCCCACCTGATGCCCTCCGGTGCCTCCTCGAGTTGCTCTTTATCCTATAAATTGCCTTCATCCCTAAAACCCTCGATACCCGATCATATTTTCCAGAAAACATCCAAGGCCGCCGACGTCGCCAACCCTAGACCGGGAGGGTTCTGAAGCTCTTCCTGGCACCTTGCCAGAGGGGGAGATCATCACCGGAGGCATCTACACCACCATGCCTGCCTCCGGAGTGATGCGTGAGTAGTCCACCACGGGACTACGGGTCCATGGCAGTAGCTAGATGGTTGTCTCTCTCCCTTGTACTCCAATGTTTAGATCTTGTGAGCTGCCTAACATGATATAAGTGAAGCAAAAGAGCACTTTCTACAAAAGAAACTAATAGCTCTGAAGAAGAGATACATGAAAAACAAGAGCTAGAAGCTAACAAAATGAAAATAAAATGCTCTGCGAATATAAGTGAAGCACAAGAGTATTTTATGAAAAACGGAGCGTGTCTCTCTCCCACACAGGAAAGCAAGGATCCAACATTGTAAATACCAGCAAAAAAAAAGAAAGCAAAACAAAAATGATGCTCCAAGAATAACACATAATATGTGAAGCAATAAAAATATAGTGTCTTGGGAGAAAACCTGATAATTGTTGATGAAGAAGGGGATGCCTCGGGCATCCCCAAGCTTAGTCGCTTGTGTCTTCTTGAATATTGCAGAGGAAATCCATGGGGGGACCTCCCCAAGCTTAACCTTTAATCCCTCCTTTATTTTCTTTTATCATCTTCCCTCGCAACACTTCAAAACTTCCTTCACACAAAACTTCTCATAAACTTCATTAGCGGGGTTAGTACATCAAAACATTATCCACTATGGTTCTGTAAAGACACATTGCAAGAACTCATTTTAACATTAGCTACTGTCACTAAGTCTTATGTGCTGCTCTTTACCTCCAAAGAGCCACACTCAACGCTCGTAAAGAGTCAATGCGAAATAAAGACAGAATCTGTAAAAAACAAAACAACCAGTAAAGATGGAATTGTTCGAGGTACTTCCGTAGCTCAATCAGAAAACTCAAAACTAATGAAAGGTAGATAAAACACATATGCTTTTCGTCAAACAATTTCAGAACCAGATCACGTTCTGGGATTTTTTGGGATTTTATGCAGCGAAGCACAGAAATATGTTTCTGGACAACAAACTCAAAATTTTAACTTCCTCTCAAATAGAGGCTACTATTCGCACAAAAATCAAAACAAAAAGATACAAGAGAGTTCCTACAGAGGTAACATCTCCCAAAACACAAGAAAAGTAAAAACAAACTGAAAGTAAAATAAAATGGTTGCCTCCCATAAGCATTTTTTTAACGCCTTTTAGCTAGACACAAAGGAAGAATCAAGTATTATCAATATTTCCGGCATCAAAATCATAACTTGTTCTAACAGTAGACTCAAAAGGTTGCGCTTCATTCTCTTTCTAGGGAAGTGTTCCATCCCCTTTTTGAGTGGGAACTGAAATCTTTTGTTTCCCTCTTTCATATCAATAATAGCACCAACGGTTATAAGAAAAGGTATTCCTAAAATGACGAAGGAGTATGGCAGGAGTTGCTCCAAAATAAATACTTGCAAAATAAAACATTGTCAGAAGTGATAGCTAAACCCACACACTCACAATTTTGGAAGGGTCTTATGAAAGTAAAAGATGATTTTTTAAGCATAGGTAAATTCATAGTAGGAAATGGCCAAGCAACCCGTTTTTGGGAAGATACATGGCTGGGTGAAATACCGCTGGCATCTCAGTATCCGCTGTTATATAATGTGGTACGCCATAAAAACGTTTTGGTGGCTGATGCTTTAGCAAATTCTTCAGTGCATATTGAGTTTAGACGAAACTTAGTAGGCAACAAATGGGACGCTTGGTTACATTTGATTCAACGAATCATGAACATTAATCTAACAAATGATGTCGATAAATTTGTTTGGAAACTTACTACTTTAGGATCTTTTACGGTTAAATCCATTTATGAAGATCTTTTAAATGGTCATACCATCAATTTGCGCAAACATATTTGGAAACTCAAGGTACCGTTAAAGATAAAGTGGAAACGGTTACAACTAAATATCAATAATAAAATGCGTAGGAAACGAGTTGCAATTAATATAAAAGAATGGACCGGGGGCCATAGCTTCACTAGTGGTGTCTCTCCAATAAATAATAAACATGTGTGGTAAAAAATTTACAGTTGGGCAATTGACAAATCATGGGGGCATGGCAAGAATGTTCATTGTAGTATTTAGTTGTGCAATATATAAAAATACATAAACCGCTTGCTAGCTGCATCTATGACTAATGATCCACCTCGGGATCGCTTTCCAGCATGTCACCCGAAAGTATTAAGTTGCAAGCAATAGATAATTGCAATAAGCGAAGTGCATAATGTAAGGAATTAATATAAACATATAGCCATAAACACCAATGTTTTCCCCTAGTAGCAACATCACATCCACCGTCTTAGTCGATTCTGTCATCTCGAGCCCAGACACATGGAGACATGAACCTACTATCTAGCATAAATACCCCTCTTGGAGATACAAACAACTACTTCGCCAAAGTAACCACATGTATCAGACAGCATGCAAGATCATAAATAAAACATGATAATATATAGATGAACAACTGAACATAATTCACAATTCATCGGATCCCAGGAAACACAACATGTAGCATTACAATAAGATGATCTTGATCATGTTAGGCAGCTCACATGATCTAAACATGATAGCACAAGGAGAAAAGACAACCATCTAGCTACTAACATGGACCCGTAGTCCAAGTTTGAAATACTCACGCATCAGTCCGGAGGCGGGCATGGTGGTGTAGATCCCTCCAGTGATGATCTTCCCCTCTGACAGGGCATGGGTGAAAGTGCATGTGCCCTCATCCGTGGTTTTGGTAATTAATGACAATCTCTATGGACTAATGTTTTCATTGAGATATTCTTATAGATCTTGTCCATGGGAAAAGCTTGGAGTTCATGTCTTGGACTCTAGAAGATTATATGATGATCAAGCCATCATATATATCAAGAGAAGAAGATGAAGTGCAAGTGGATACATGAATATGGAGCTAAACGAGGCTCTCCCAAATTGGAATATGGTGGAGTATTTGGAGAAGTCTTCATCAAGCATGTGCTAGCAAGCGCAATAAAGAAAGGTGTTCCAACTTGAAGGAGTCAAGATCGGCATCATCTAGCTCAATAGGAATGTGCAAGGCAAAGGTATGATCTTGATAGGGTTTCTATTTTACCGGTCTCATGGTGTTAGTGGGAGACTGGATTGTAGGATAGACGGCGTACTATCAAGAGGGGCTCTCAAGTGAGTAACTTGATCGCACCTTTGTGGAGAGCTCAAACCTTTGCATTCTTTGCATATCATCTTTCTTGGTTCTTATTTGGCTTTTATCCATGTGTGAATTTAGATCTTGTGTTCATCTCCATACTAAGCTCTAGTTCATCAAAAACGGATTTCATATAAATATTTTGTTGAGTTTTTGATGTTGGAGGATTTACCGGTTGTTCTTTTGTAGAGAAGGTTTACCTTTCTACATTTGGTTTTATCCTCCCTTGTTGGACTATGATGTTTCTCTCTATGATCTTGCAGTGCTCGTTATGGTGATTCCAACGAGCCCAATAACATCGAAAACAGAGTCTGGGTGATCAAGATATGTTCGTTTTCGTGTTGGATGTTTCTGCAGCTTTTTAGGACGGCCTGGCCGGGCCCCAAGGCCGGGCCTCTCTGGTGGTCAGCCGGCCTCCAGCCTTTTAGGCCGGCCCTCACAAAAATTCCCAACGGGCAGATTTTAGCCCCACCTATTTATAGGTCTTCTTCCCCCAATGGTTTTCTAACAACTTGAGCACGTTTTGCCCTCTCTCTCCTCCATTGTTAACCTTAGAAAAGCTTGCCTTCCTCTCAATCCCTCCCATGATTCTTGCATATCTTTGAGGGAAAAGTGAGAGGAGATCTAGATCTACAATTCAACCAATCCATCCCTCCTCTAAGTGAGGGGAACCTAGTAGATCTTGATCTTGGAGTTCCATTTGTTGAGTTCTTCTTTGTTCTTCCTCTCTTCTCCCCACGTAAGTATTAGTTGCTTTTGGTGGGATTTGAGAGTGAAGGATTTGAACACTTGTGCTCTTGCCATTGCTTTTGTGCATCGGTTTGTGCTCTCCACGAGGATTCGTGGAAGTGAAAGTTTGTGAGCATGTTACTCTTGGGTCTTTGGACCCCTAGACGCCTTGGTGGTGGTTGAGACCTCTTGTGGTCACTTGTAGCCATCCGGGTGCCCCCAATTCAGTTGTGGGTGTGTGCCCCAGATCATTGTTGTAAAGGCTCCGAATTCCGCCTTGAAGGATTCCGATAGTTGAAGGTGAACCAATCCTTTGTGGTGCGGTTCATCGGAGAAGAAGGTGAGCCTGTTGTGGCGTTGAGACCAACCTGTTGTGGTGGTCTCACACCTCTCCAACGAGACGTACTCCCCTAAAAAGGAGGAACTCAGGAATACATCCTCGTCGTCCGCGTGCTTCGGTTATTTCTATACCCTAACTCTTTACTTATGCACTTTACATTGTGATAGCCTTCGTGCTTGAAGTATTCTATTGCTATCACTTTGTTACTTGTCTTGCTTAGCATAAGTTGTTGGTGCACATAGGTGAGCCTAGTTTATTTAGGTTGTTGGCTTGCTAATTTAAACACCTAGTTTTATTTCACAATTATCAAGCCTAAATCGGAAAAGTTTTAATCGCCTATTCACCCCCCTCTAGGCGACATCTTTGTCCTTTCAATTGGTATCAGAGCCTCGGCTCTCTTTTTGGGCTTTACCGCCTAGAGAGTAAAGATGTCGTTTAGAGAATTAGTTCACGATCCCACTCTTATATTCGATGGCACAAATTATGATGTGTGGAAAATTCGCATGCTTAATCTTTTTAGGAACATGGGTCCAAATTATATTGGAGAATTGTAGATGTGGGTTTTTCTACTCCAAAGGATTCCCAAGAATTATCTTTAGAGGATGAGGAAAACTCTCATCTCGATACTCAAGTATCTAATGGTCTCATCTATGTTTTGAGCGATGTAGTTATTTATTCAATCATGCCTTTTTGGAAGGCTCATGAGCTTTGGACCAAGCTTCAAGATAAATATGAAGTGTCCAACATTATTGAGGATGATTGTTCTCCCTCCACATCCGACCGTGACGAGTTCACAACTTCTTTCACTTCACCAACATGTGATTTGTCACAAGGTAATGATATGGTGAGTGGTGATAGAAATTGCTTTGTTGATGGTGAATATTCTATTAAATATACTTCATCTCTGTCTCATTGCAATGTTCTATCTTTGGACTTAAACTCTTCTAGCACTCCAAATGTCCAACATGTTAGTGTTGCTAGTCCTTGCATATCATGTAATAGTTGCTTAACTAAATCTCATGATGATATGCTTTCTATGTCTTGTTGCCATAAAACCAATGCTTCCATATCCTCTATTACTTGTGTGACTAACAATGTAGAGGAATCCCAACATTTGTTGGAACAAGACATGGACCTCAATGGTTCTTAAAGTAATTGTTCACCATCTTTGTCCACTACTCACTTTTGCCTTATGGCTATGGATTCAAAGGTATCTCCTACTTTGAATCCCAATATATCTCATGATGATGATGATGATGATGATGATGATGATGATGATGATGAAGAAAATGATAATGATGCTTCCATTCATGAGATGGGTAAAATTGTTCTTCATGCGCTTTCAACAAATAAAATTGCTCGTGATGACTTCTTAGAAATCATGAGTAGAAGCCGGCCAGCCGTACCAGCGAGCAAGCTGACCAGATGTGATCTGGCGATGTTGGTGACGTTGTGTACATCAAACTGGATCAGCCGGGCACACGAGGTAGTGCTGATGTCGATCCCCACGTCCGCACCGAGGAAGAACTCCAGAACTCGCCGTCGTTGTCGATTCCCACGGAACGCTGCCGCCAGATTGGATCGTAGCATCCGCACGGAACGCCGTCACCAGATTGGATCGCATGCGCATCCGCACGGACACCGCCGCTGTTGTCGATGAAGATTGAAGCCGCAGAAACCGTGATTCCAGCGCGCGTTCTTCCCACAGACGGCGCCAATTAACGTGGGGTTACCACGGCAAATCCCATGGTGAGATACCTAGAGTTTTGTATGAGGGAGGAAGATGGCGCGCTGGTAGTATCGGACGGCTGACAAGCAAGGATTTATCCAGGTTCGGCCCTTATTATGAGGTAAGAACCTACATCCTGCTTGTGTGATCTATATTGATATGAGGTTACGAGGTGGCCATAATGGCGATAGTGGTGTAGATTGGATCTGTGTATGCCTATGCGTGTGCTCGTTGTCCTCTAGGGGTGCCCCTGCCTGGCTTTATATATGCAGCCAGGTAGGTTTTACATGATTTCTTGTCTTGTACTCCAAGTCGTGGCTTCTTGGGCTTCTATATGGGCCTCCAGATATATATGTCTTCGGCTGGGCCGCATCGGTACGCCAATGGTGGGGTGCCCGGAGAGTATGTCCACGTCAATGCACTAGTGGTACCTTATCCAACCCTATCATAATTGATAATGTTTATTCTCTTAGAAAGGATAAGTTTGGCAATGTGTTTGCCAAATATGTTGGTACTCAAAATGGTGTCAAGAAAAGCACCATTTGGGTTGCCAAACCTATTGTGACTAACCTCTTAGGACCCAACTTGGTTGTGGACCAACAAGCTAAAACTTGATCAATACGTCATGTTGGAGGGCATTGGAGACTTGGCTACATCATGAAGAATTAAGGGATCTTCATCAATTATATTCTCTCAAGTCAAGTCATTTGGATTATATTTTCATATCTCATATCCAATGTTCCTCCTTGTGGTAACTTGTATTTAAATCATATACATTGAAAGTTGCTTGCACCCTTGCATGTGTTAGGTTTTGTACCTTGCTAGTGTTTGTATGTGTTGTGCTCTCTACTTACTTATCTTGAGTAATCAAGTATGTGTATGTTGGTTTGCAAACCATTTACTTGCGTTGAGCCTTATTGCTTTTATTTGATATCTTATCTTGTTGGCTCTCTTTTTGAGAGATTAATGGACTATCCTTTTTTGGGGGAGTGATATGCTTCGTGCACTTCACGCCCCTAAAAATGTGTATACATGAGGAATACCATTTAGTGTTGATATATCAATATTATCTACTCTCTATGTGGTATGTCACTCTCATGAGAAATTCAAATTCTATAATGTCCATTAATTATCTCTAGTTGGTTTTGTTTGCCTCTTGTTAAGAAAATTGGATTATCACATTATGGGGAGTAATAAGCTATGTGCATATTACAAGCCTAGAAAATGTGAACATGTGGGGGTATCACTGACATGGATCAATCCGGCTTGGTGGAGGTGACCCTATACTAGCGGCCCAGCAAACTGAAGACAAGGAAGATGGCGGCCGGCAATGGAGGAGGTCCAAGACGAAGGCCCAGCAGTCAGCCGACTTGGAATACAAGACAAGGACTCCAATACGTAGTCTATTAGGACTCTATTTACTTACCGGCTAAGTCTTTCCTTGTAAACCCTAGGCCTGACCGCCTTTATAAGCCAGCCTAGAGGCGGCCTTTAGGGCAACACAGAGAGCATACTTTCAGACACAACCAACTCATTGTAACCTGTATCACGGCTATTGCCTTATAGTGAGTTATAGCAGCACGTAGTGCTCCGCCACCGCCGTGGAGCCTGAAGTTGGGTAAACTGTCGTGTACAATCCCGACCTCGACGTCTACCTTCTTGCCCTACGTTCACCCTCGGCTAGCAGGACCCCGTCTCCTATCTCAGATGCCGATACGACGACAGTTGGCGCCCACCATGGGGCATAAGGCGTCAGACGTCACGTTCCGAGCGGGATCATCTTCATCGACAAAATCGCATCTAGCTGGCTGATCCGCTCCGGCGATCAACGTCATCGGCCAGATCGCATCTAAACTTCACCGTCCATAACGAGGGCCAGATCGCATCTGGTCGGCTCGTTTGCCCTAGTCGGCAACTTCATCAACAACGACCGCCTGCGGGCATGACCTCGTGTGATTCAATCTGTCAGCCGCGTGCTGTTGCTTGCTTGACATGGCGACATCAGCACGGCTCAGAAAAATCACCAAAACCCTCGATCGGCACAAGTTTCGATGTCGGAACGCGATGCCGCGCTACAAGCTGGCTATCGCGTAGACAGCACCCATCGCGATGCCCTGGGGCTTGGCAGTAAAGCTGTCCCTCACGTCGCTGTCGGATGTCAGGAGCCGTCATGCGCTCAAACGTGTTGGAAACAATTCCGTTCCGATCAGGGGAAGAAAAACGTCCGCCTAGCTACAATGAACGAATCTGTTTCGATCACAGTTTCACTTGAGGCTAGCTGGGTCGATTTGATTAATCTGCTCCTGTACGTACAACAGAGAAACAGTCCCAACTCCCAAAGAAGAGACGAGGTGTTGGCTACTACTACTTGTACGTGCAAGAATATTAAATAACAGCCATTACTTGATCCGTCAAGAGAGTTATCCAATCATACGGATATCTGGGGCAAAAATATATCAGCAAATCGACGACGCCACCTGCGCGAGTATATCGCCGCGGGGATGACATTGGCGCTGTCGTTGCTCGCTAATCGCCACGTTCCGGTTTAACAGCTAACGTGGCAAGATACCTTGCCGACGTATCCATCGACGTGTCATTCTGGCTTAATTGTTATCAAATCTCGCCATGTTAATGATGTTAGCGGGACGCCGCCATCAACGCATCCGGCTTTAGACAAATCCGTCGCAACCCATGCCACGTTCGGATTCGTTCCGACATTCGGCCTAGGTGGATTCGTCATCACCTTCGTTGTCGCGTTCCGGCTTGATTGCTAACACGGCACACGCCTTTTCGGCGTATTTACCGTCGCGTTCTGACGCGGTACGACGTCTTTCCAGCATACTTGTTGGCCGATCGCCCAAACCTGTCCAGTTTGGGAAGACATCGATCGATGCAAAACAAATGCTATGTACGTAACAAGCAATGTGCATGCATGGATTTACCGTCCAGAGCGCTAATCTCGTGCATATTAATTTAAGTGAGAATCATCATCTCACATATACTTAAGCGTGACAATTTATGTCAGAAAACCTATTCATCGTCGCGTTTCTGGCTTAATTGCCAACGTGACGAGCCCGACACGCCGTCTTTCGGCTTAAATCGCCGTATTCCGGTACACTCACCATCGTCGCCGTGTCCCGGCTTAATTGCCGTCGCGGCCTACTCATCGCCGCCTATTCGTCAAGCACGGCGTGACCGACAAGCTGTGGCATGCAGCATAAAGGGAGAAATTGGAAGTCACCGCCTTGCTGGAATCAAAGATATTCGGGGTTGTCGCCTATCCTGGGGACGGCCGCCTACATCCCGGGAGCTGCCGCTATATCCAAGGAGTTGTCTTCTTCAGCCTGGGGCTGCCGTCTTCCGACTCACCCTCCTCGACATCAACGTCAAGCCATCAAACAGCTAAGTTCTTTATAACATTTAATTATATATATGGTCGTGAAATAGAAGTCTACGGTTTGCTCATTTGCTTTGAGATCATGCCGTCGTTGTCTTTTCATACGATCATATACTCTTAGTATCAAAGTTACCTAATATCTGCTCCGTGCTAAGTGGTTCAAACTTTTCGATACTTGCCGCCTCCGGCCCAAATTAAGCAATCGTTTTGCACCGCCTAATATCCTTATTCTGATTGTTTATATGTGGGTTGCCTAGTAATATGTTTTTGGCACCAACATGCCGGATTTGGTCTCTGAGTCTAAACTAATTGGTACTAGCCCTGGTTGTCTCAGCTAAAGTAACTGTGTTGCGGTACCGCCAACATACAAAAAGCTAAGCATATAAGTCAGATAAATATTAAGGCGGGCCACATAAAATTTACAATCCCTAAGTATTTGTTCAAAAACTACCAGCTCAGGCCTTACATTTGTCCAGCTTATATTAAAAGTTCATCTTAATGCAGCTATGTTTACTATGCAGGATATTTGACACTTGGGGGCTGCGGTCGCAGCACTTTCATCTAGTCTTGAGCCGCCTTTCCGTCAAGGAGGCACAAATCTCAACAACTATAGTCATTCGATCTACAACGCCATAAGTTCTTCTGATCATCGAGCCGACTTTCAAGTACGTCAACTCAACGCTTGGGGGTTGCAGATAGGTGGATCAAGAAAACTCCTGGCGAACGAAACTCGGGGGCTCGACATCAACGCTACCCCTCGCCAGATACTCGGGGGATTGACATCTACAATGCCTTCGCCCGATACTTGGGGCTGCACGACATGCAGCTCCATCATCAGCAACGCAGTTGTCTTGTCGTCAGCGACACGGCTGTCTCGTTTATCGCCGCGTTCTAGCTTAGTTGCTAACGTGGCGCGATGCCTCCGTGGCACAGGCACCTTGTCAGCGACATGGCTGCCTTGTCGTCAGCAACAAGGTCACCTCCATGGCCCACAGTTTGCTGTGATTAGCATGAAGTCAAAGCCGTGCTGCCTTACTACTGCCATCGGCTTACGGTCCCGATCCTTGCATGGATTAGACGGCCGGAGTGCCAAATTGCATGCATGATACTAATGGCTGCCTTTTCTAAAGCACCTGCACGTGCAGTAGTATTGCATTAAAGTGCATTAGGGATGAAAACGGTGCGGAAACTTTCCGACTTTTCCGTGGAAAAACGGAAACGGAACGGAAATATGGAAGTGGAAACGGAATTTTGCAAAACGGAAACAGAAATGGAAACTTTTATGCGGAAACGGAAACATAAACGGAACAGCGTATTCCGACGGAACGACCACGGAAACGGAAATTCCGTTTCCGGTAATATGGAACTTTCCGCTTTTTGCTACGAGATGCTATCTGAATGCAGCAGGCCTAACAATTTTAGTGGGAACGCTGAGGCACAACCCAAGATATTAACAAAAAAGAAAAGTATCTAAATTGACCATGTTTAGGCCCTGCGTACTTGCATATTACCTCCCTCTCGAGGCATTCCCGGTTCGGCATTTCAGTGTTGCACTAGAGTTAGGGACGAATAGTAGGTATTTTTTTGTCAAACTTGATAACTTATAAACACTATATTATACTTTAGTTTATTTCATCTTAAAAACTTGATAAGTTTATTGGTTTGCTTGAGTTTTCCTGCATTATTCAAGGGGTCGCTTGGTTCCGTCAAACATCAGTTTTCTGTTCCGTGTCCGCACCATATTCGGTCTGTATCTGTTTTCGACAATATTTGTTTTGGTATTTGTTTCCGGGGTTTCTGTATTCGTTTCCGCTTTCGCAAAAAAAATGAAAACAAATGTGGCACCACCCAGTTCCGTCCGTATCCGCTCCGTTTTCATCCCTAAAGTGCATGGACTTTACGGCCGGGATGTCATGGTTCAATTGATCAAATCAAAGCGGCCAGATATTCAGTACATCTGTGTCCTCGTCTTTGACCAAATAATGCAACTGACTAACCAAGTCATCAAACTCTTACCGTATCTGCAATGTTAGGCGGGACGCCGCCATCATCGCGTTCGGTATAGGCGAATTCATCGCCAAATTGCTAGCTATTGTTTCCGATCGCCCAAACCTGGCCAGTTTGGGAATACATCGATTGTTATAAAACAGCAAATCTCCACGTTCCGGCTTAATTGCTAACGTGGCATGGCCGCCTTGTCGTCAGCGACACGGCTGCCATCATCGCCTTCGTGGCACGACACAAATGCCATCATGACATCGCTCCACCTCTCATTGAGTTCAAACTGTCGTGGACCAAGGATGATATGGACACGTCAACTATTGACTTAACCAGTCAACATGACAAGACAACTCGTGGAAGATTCCTGATAGGAGGTCAGGTCGTCTTTCCCATATTGGCGGCAATGTGTTCGGCATCTCTAGTCAGACTGCCGCCTGATCCAACAGTGGAATGCTTCAAGCTCTTCAGACGCCTACGAACATCAAGAACAAGGCGGATATCGCAGACGAAAGAAGACGGCGCCTGGAGAACTTAAACCCTTACAGGGGCTAATGTTGGGGATATACCATGTGGGGGTATCACTGACATGGATCAATCCGGCTTGGTGGAGGTGACCCTACACTAGCGGCCCAGCAAACTGACGACAAGGAAGATGGCGGCCGGCAATGGAGGAGGCCCAAGACGAAGGCCCAGCATTCAGCCGACTTGGAATACAAGACAAGGACTCCAATACGTAGTCTATTAGGACTCTATTTACTTGCCGGCTAAGTCTTTCCTTGTAAACCCTAGGCCTGGCCGCCTTTATAAGGCAGCCTAGAGGGAGCCTTTAGGGCAACACAGAGAGCATACTTTCAGACACAACCAACTCATTGTAACCTGTATCACGGCTATTGCCTTATAGTGAGTTATAGCAGCACGTAGGGCTCCGCCACCGCCGTGGAGCCTGAAGCTGGGTAAACTGCCGTGTACAATCCCGACCTCGACGACGTCCACCTTCTTGCCCTACGTTCACCCTCGGCTAGCAGGACCCCGTCTCCTATCTCAGATGCCGATACGACGACATGTTGGTTTGCAAACCATTTACTTGCGTTGAGTCTTATTGCTTTTATTTGATATCTTATCTTGTTGGCTCTCTTTTTGAGAGATTAATGGACTATCCCTTTTTGGGGGAGTGATATGCTTCGTGCACTTCACGCCCCTAAAAATGTGTATACATGAGGAATATCATTTAGTGTTGATATATCAATATTATACTCTCTATGTGGTATGTCACTCTCATAAGAAATTCAAATTCTATAATGTCCATTAATTATCTCTATTGGTTTTGTTTGCCTCTTGTTAAGAAAATTGGATTATCACATTATGGAGAGTAATAAGCTATGTGCATATTACAAGCCTAGAAAATGTGAACATGTGAGGTTTTGCCACCTAGAAGTGATTTTGTTAATAATCTTATTCCTATGTGGCATGTTGCTCAAACAGTTCCATATTTGCTAAAATGATTTTGTTTAATCACTCGTTTGGATTTTGTTTGTGATGGACATTCTTGGTACGGCTTTCCCCAAATTTGTTTCCATATATCTTGTTGGGAAACTGATTGCTTCAAGCTACTCTTTGTAGTTGCTTTGCATGACCGCGTGAATATTTGAAGCTATCAAGAATATCTATTTATCTAAGCATTGCTTTTCAATCTTATGCTTTGCCATATGCTTATTTGTTGTGAAATTGGTCTTCAATATCATTCCTATATACCACCGACAAATATCTCTATATACTCCTTGTCCATTACAAGTGATACTCATATTTGTGGGGAATTTGTGGACCATCTTCACTTTGGCTCTTGCTTTGAATTGCCTTATTTTTATTGTCAAGGATTTGGTTTGATCTAACTCCTCTTGTCTTCCTTGTATCTTTTGAATCTTTTTGCTCTACTCAATATTTGTTTTGTGCATTATTGTTTTAGGAAAAGCAATGATCCTATTCTAGTGCATTTACATTCAAAGTCATACTTCTAGATAATGCACTATTCTTAGGAAGCTATCCTACATTGAGTAGAACATCATTCTTTAAATTGGCTTTATATCTTATTGATTTCTTTGAACATGACTAGTGTTTGAATAATATGTATGGAGAGTGATGATCTTATTTGTGTGCATTTTGTATTCAAATGCAAGATCATAAATAATGCACAAATCTTGGGTGAGCTATCCTATATGGTTTTGATGATTAGTTGTCTTCAATTGGTATTTGATCCTGATGAATGTCTCTTTGGGAGACAAACATTTTTTCGTCTTGGCACTTTGTGTCATCATGAAAAGTGTAGAGGGTTTGGTTTATTCCTTGATGGTATTTTCAACAATTGGTATCTTACTTTCATTTGGTATCTTCAATCATGTGTTGATTTGGGCTTTTGATATAATTTGGACAATTCTCTTTCTTGTCACACTTGTGTGTGCTTTCTTGGTTTAATTGGTGTGTTGTCCAATTTGTATCTTGTTTGTTCTTGAAGTCTTGTGCATGCATATTTACTATATGCATATCTTATGGCATGCTTACTTTCGTTGATCCAATATATAGGATAAACTCCATCAAATCCTAAATGGCTAAGATGTGCATGAAATTCAATTTCATATGAATATGCACATATTTATGTGGAGTTTGTCCTATGTATTGTAGTTGCTCTAACTACTTTGGACCCAATGAGTTTGGGTACCATTTTGTACTTGAATTTGTTTTAGGTACATTGGAGATGCATTGGAAGCTTGTCTCATTTACAAGGAAAGTGTTGTCACCATGTGCTTATTGGAGCCAACCTTGGATGATCGTGAACTCTTATCTTCTACATCACCAATGCTATCTCGGTAACAAGTATCTACCTCATGCCTACTTTACTAGCTTTCAACCTTGTGTAGGTTGTTTCTTAGCATGAATCTCTTTGATTGCAATTGATGTGGTTTTTTGCAAAGTTCTTATCAAAACATCTTTATTGCAAATGTAAGCAAGCCGGGATGATTACATATCAAGGGGAATATATACAATCTTTTTCATGCTGCACCAATCCCAAATATGTTAATCTAGCAATTCTACTCAAAATCTCGCATGTGCAATATTGATGACTTTTCAAATTCATTTGCCTTTTGTGATATTTGTTATTTTTCTCGGAGCATCAACTATCATTTTCTCTTGTGGATATTTATGATGCTATGATGAGTTTGTGTTGGAAGTTCATCTATATCCTTTAAGATAAAATTGAGCTATGTGGTATGCTTTTAAGCAAAGATCTCATTGGTATATTTATGACTTGCTCTTGGATATCATGTGCCTTACCTTAGTACCTATTTTGTATGTGCATGTTTCTTTGTGGACTTATATCTTTATGATGGGTGTCTACTTAGAAACTTATACACATGAGAGTAGTTACATCTTTAATCGATATCCCAAGACCACCCTTTTGCTGCTTTTGATTCTTTGGTGGTTTTTAAAGGCACAAGCCTTGCTTTTCATTTGGTATCCCTTTTGCATCTTAATAAGCTTGTGTGTCTATTTGAGATATCTTCTTTGGGTTGTGTGTATGGGAAAGGCATGATATGCACTATGTGCCTCATATATTGAAAGACTATGTTGATGCTTATGCTCATCTTTGTATTAGTCTCCTAAAATGTATTTCCGTATCACACCCATTCCTCTTCGGTTGAGCAAGTCTTTATTTGTCACTTCTTGCTTTTGATTGCTCAACATTTCCTTATTGCAAGTTGTTTTGCTTCCTTTCTATCTATATGCTCTCTTGCACTTGCTTGTGCTCAAAGTGTCTAGGAGGGAGTGAGGATTCCATGTTGTGCACACCATCTTGAAATGCAAATCCTACATTGTGCATGTACCTTGGGGAACTCCCTCTTGATTTTTAGAATACTTGGTTGATCTTATCATAATATCTTCTTGTGTCCAATTGGTTTTTCGGATCCTCTGATTGATTGCCTCTTTTGTTGAGGTATCTTTCCCTTTGCTATTGTTGTTGCATTCTTTGGATTCTCAATATAGTTTGATTTCCTCCTTTTATTGATCAATGGAAATGTCCATTTGATTCTACTCATTTTTATGAGACAATTTAAAATCATGGAGGAACTCTCACTATGTTGGCCTTCCGAAGCTTTTTTCCCATTTCGGCAATTGTTGCCAATGGGGGAGAAGTTTTGGAGGGTTTATGAAATTTGGCTATATACTTTGATTGGTTCTTATGTATTTGCCTTTCTTGTCTTTGCATTCGTTGCTTGGTTTTGTATATAGTGGAAACTCCTCCACCGGTAATGGTTGACAAATATGCAATGAATTCATGTATTTGGCTATATACTTTGATTGGTTCTTATGTATTTGCCTTTCTTGCCTTTGCATTCGTTGCTTGGTTTTGTATATAGTGGAAACTCCACACCGGTAATGGTTGACAAATATGCAATGAATTCATGTTCATACACACATGCATAGATTGTGGGGGAGTTTGCTCTATATATGTTGTTGGACTAACATCACATACTTTTATAGTATTTGATGTTAGTACAATTGGTTCTTGCTCGTTAATTTCCATATTATAAACCCTCTCAAAATAGATTGTCATCAATTACCAAAATGGGGGAGATTGAAAGTGCATGTGCCCTCATGTGTGGTTTTGGTAATTAATGACAATCTCTATGGACTAATGTTTTCATTGAGATATTCTTATAGATCTTGTCCATGAGAAAAGCTTGGAGTTGTTCATGCGTTGGACTCTAGAAGATTATATGATGATCAAGCCATCATATATATCAAGAGAAAAAGATGAAGTGCAAGTGGATACATGAAGACGGAGCTAAACGAGGCTCTCCCATAATGGAATATGGGGGAGTATTTGGAGAAGTCTTCATCAAGCATGTGCTAGCAAGCGCAAACCAACTTGAAGGAGTCAAGATCGGCATCATCTAGCTCAAGTGTAATGCGCAAGGCAATGGTATGATCTTGATAGGGTTTCTATTTTACCGGTCTCATGGTGTTAGTGGGATACCGGGTAGTAGGATAGACGACGTACTATCAAGAGGGGCTCTCAAGTGAGTAACTTGATCACACCTTTGTGGAGAGATCAAACCTTTGCATTCTTTGCATATCATCTTTCTTGGTTCTTATTTGGCTTTTATCCATGTGTGAATTTAGAGCTTGTGTTCATCTCCATACCAAGCTCTAGTTCATCAAAAACGGATTTTATATGAATATCGTGTTGAGTTTTTGATGTTGGAGGATTTACTGGTTGTTCTTTTGTAGAGAAGGTTTACCTTTCTACATTTGGTTTTATCATCCTTTGTTGGACTATGATGTTTATCTCCATGATCTTGCAGTGCACGTTGTGGTGATTCCAACGAGCCCAAGAACATCGAAAACGGAGTCCGGATGATCAAGTTACGTTCGTTTTCGTGTTGGGTGTTTCTGCAGCTTTTTAGGCCGGCCTGGCGCCCCAAGGCCGGGCCTCTCTGGTGGTCAGCCTGCCTCCAGCCTTTTAGGCCGGCCTGGCCGGGCTCCAAGGCGCCCTCGCGAAAATTGCCCAACGGGCAGATTCTAGCCCCACCTCTATCCTCCAGCCTTTTAGGCCGGCCTGGCCGGGCTCCAAGGTCTTCTTCCCCGATGGTTTTCTAACAACTTGAGCACGTTTTCCCTCTCTCTCCTCCATTTTTAACCTTGGAAAAGCTTGCCTTCCTCGCAATCCCTCCCATGATTATTGCATATCTTTGAGGGAAAAGTGAGAGGAGATCTAGATCTACAATTCCACCAATCCATCCCTCCTCTAAGTGAGGGAAACCTAGTAGATCTTGATATTGGAGTTCCATTTGTTGAGTTCTTCTTTATTCTTCCTCTCTTCTCCCCCATAAGTATTAGTTGCTTTTGGTGGGATTTGACAGTGAAGGATTTGGGCACTTGTGCTCTTGCCATTGCTTTTGTGCATCGGTTTGTGCTCTCTACGAGGATTCGTGGAAGTGAAAGTTTGTGAGCATGTTACTCTTGGGTCTTTGGACCCTAGACGCCTTTTGTGGTGGTTGAGACCTCTTGTGGTCACTTGTAGCCATCCGGGAGCCCCCAATTCAGTTGTGGGTGTGTGCCCCGGATCGTTGTTGTAAAGGCTCCGGATTCTGCCTTGAAGGATTCCGGTAGTTGAAGGTGAACCAATCCTTTGTGGTGCGGTTCATCGGAGAAGAAGGTGAGCCTGTTGTGGCATTGAGATCAACCTGTTGTGGTGGTCTCACACCTCTCCAACGAGACGTACTCCCCTAAAAAAGAGGAACTCGGGAATACATCCTCGTCTCTGCGTGGCTCGATTATTTCTATACCCGGGCTCTTTACTTATGAACTTTACATTGTGATAGCCTTCGTGCTTGAAGTATTCCATTGCTCTCACTTTGTTATTTGTCTTGCTTAGCATAAGTTGTTGGTGCACATAGGTGAGCCTAGTTTATTTAGATTGTTGGCTTGTTAATGTAAACACCTAGTTTTATTCCGCAATTAGCAAGCCTAAACCGAAAAAGTTTTAATCGCCTATTCACCCCCCCTCTTGGTGACATCCTTGTCCTTTCAGCCGGGAAGAGCTTCAGAACCCTTCCGAGAAGGGTTTCGAGTTGACGGCGGAGTCAGGTTTCTTTCGTGGAATTTCTCGGGTGTTTTAGGGTTTTCTAGGGACGAGTGGTTTATAGGCGAAGAGGCGGTGCAGAGGGCCCACCAGGTGGAGCAGGCAGCCTTGAGGCACGACCCCACCCCTGGCCACGCCCAGAGGCCGTCCGCTCCACAGGTAGGGCCCCTGTGGCTGAATTTTGGACGGTGCCTTCGTTCCTTCGTGAAAATAAATCCCGTAACTTTTCAGCTCTTTCGGAGAATATTTCCTTAATAACTTTTCTGAAACAAAAAGACAGCAAAAACAGGAACTGACACTGAGCATCTTATTAATAGGTTAGTCCCAGAAAATGTATAAAAATGATATAAAACTATTATTATAAAAACATGTAGCAGATATAAAACAAGCATGGAACAATAAAAAAATATTGATACGTTTGAGACGTATCACTCCGCCAGGAGGTAGGAGATGATGTTCTCCTCGTCAAGTATCTTGCCAACGGCTTCCATCTCATTAGCAAGTGAGCGGATCTTGCTGAAGTACTCCACCATGTTTTGGTTTCCCTTCTGGGTGTTTGCGAGGTCGATGCAAAGATTCATCGTCTTGGCGCGGCTTTGTGAGGCAAACATGCCCTCGATCGCCGCCCACAACGCCGTCGAGCTCTGTGTTCGAGACAACCTGCTATCGAATCTCTCGAGACAGAGGATAGAAGAAAACTGAGAACTTGCTCGTCCTGCGCCAGCGAGATACTGTACATGTGCCAGT
This sequence comes from Poa pratensis, assembly GCA_947311845.1. Lineage (NCBI taxonomy): Eukaryota > Viridiplantae > Streptophyta > Magnoliopsida > Poales > Poaceae > Poa > Poa pratensis. Next base: position 4,946,286 of record CAMZMU010000113.1, on the reverse strand, counting down.
GGACCGAAGAAAACGATAGCCTTGTATGTCACCGAATCTGTTACAACAACACAACTTAACATGCAAGTTACGTACAAACCTATCATGACATACGAGTCTATCGTTTAACAACAAGGAGTCGGGATTCACCTCCACCGACGAGGGATCGAACCTAGCTAAATCATGTGCAATCTCGCTCTCGGAAATCCATCGCTCACCTCGCCTCACACCTCTTTTTAAGCGCCCTGAAGACTATTGTCGTGAATTTCCCACGACATGCAAGTCTCCAACTTTCCGTCCTGACATGATGTTTATGTAATCCCAATAACATAAAATCTAAGATCATTTTTCTCCACATCTCACTTCACCGAAAATAGCTTCATCCAGGAGGAAGGCTGTTTGATCATCAGCCATCTAGGCTTATAACTTGTTGACATTGTAATTCTTAAGGTTTGTACATAGTTCTATGTACAAGAGGAACCACCCTTCTATGTGTTGATCCAAGTAATATTTTTTCGGGAATGCATTGAGAATGATACCGTCTACAATGAGAATAGTTATTTTATAAAATTATATTGTGTCCACTCATGTTAGATGATGCGATCATTTCTATAATACCAATATGTTATGGAGTATGATGTTAACATATTTGTGTGTAGTTATGCTTAAATTTTCTTTACATGTCTCTGTCCTCATATTTTCTCAAAAAATCTGTATTGACCTTCCTAAGGATGGACGGTTAACAACACGCACTTTAATGATATAGTTCTTCGAAGGAGCCAATCCTTTCACCCTATTTCTTAATTTTTAGAGGTCAACAATGACTCATTCTAGCTAGAAGTTACAATAAAATCTGCAACACTTAAACAAGTGATTGGTTCCTTACTTCCCTTGTCATAAATCATACAGAACCACATAGGAATATAAGATGCACTTACATTTGTTTGTGGGCGGTCCAAACTAATGGGGAGTTCCACTGAGACCGATTTTTGTTTATGGATCTTCACCGAGACTTCGGGAGTTGGAGGCTATGTTTAAGGGGTACTCTCTGTGGGTAAGAGCTTATAAGAAAATATTGCATGCGGAGAAGATTTTATACACTTCCTCCAATTCGATTTAAGTGTTGCAGAGATTAGGACAACTCCAACGTGATCTATTTGGGCAAAAACGGACACCTATTATGTACGTTATTGACCGTTTGGGTCGGCTTACGGACACCAAATGTCCTCGCGTCTCCGCCGGCCCACGTAGTCACCCAACGCTATCGACCCATTTCATTTTAGTTCATATATAGATAGCAGGCTTAAAACAAGCCTATTTTGGTTTACATATGGGGCGGGCCACAAAACGGCCTTTTTACAATAACTAAAAATAAAAAAATGTAATGGCGGGCTCGCTGTGGGCGCCCTACTCATTCTCGTCGTCGCCGAGGTGGATGTACAATGGCACCGTCCAGAGATGGGTCAGCGACACACGGGCCAGCGGTGTAGGCGGCTCTGCTCCTGTGGCAGCTCGAGGAGAGGGCCAGTCCAGTACCATGATTGGCTGTAGAGCTCGATGGAGAGTGGACGAGCCTGCTGCTGCTCCGGGCCCGGATCCATCCCCGCCCACCATGGCTCTGCCGGCGGCGGTGGCAGTGGCTCATGCTGCTGGGCCTTGTGGAGCATGCGGTCTCAGCGCCTAACCTCGTCCTCGACGAGCGTGCACTTTGACTCCTCGAGGACATGCGCGAGCGCTAGGTCGCCATCCTCGTCCTCGTATCCTTCCTCCTCCACTTCGTGGCCCGACGTTGGCGGTGGAGGAAACTCCTCCAGCTCGGGCGTCGGCGTCGGTGCCCACACGAAGCAGCTCTAGCGACGCAGGTCGTGCTCGTCGCGGAACCACGTGTCCGAGTGCCGCGGGTTGGGGGCGAACGCGGGGTCGCGGAATCCTCTGTGGATTCAGATGCCAGTCGTTCGGGAGGTGCACGTCCGACCATGGTACTCGAGCACTCCCAGACGGGGACGTATCTGCGACGACGCGACCGCGGAACCACCACGGCCCCGGCGGCGTGATGCTGAACGGCCCAGGAGACGGAGCAAAGCCGGGGTAGGGCGCGGAGCAGGAGGAGCCGGGCAAGGCGCGGAGTACGAGCCGGGGTAGGGCGCCGCCGGCTAGAGGACGAGTCGGCCTCGTGGTCGTGCTTGCTCTTGCCCGTCAACCTGAGCGACATTGCGTCGGCTAGGGTTTTGCTGTTGCCGGCGGGGGAGCACGGTGAGGCTGGGAAGTGCGGATGGCCGCCCCATCCACACGCGCATCATTAAAAAGGACAGGTGAGGGAGACGAGAGGGCGGTTGGGTCACTGCCAGCTGGGCCAGGGCGGACACAGAGCGGACAGTCCGCCTCCCATCCATTTGGGAACAAATCTGACCCAAATTTTGTCTACAAATGGTCAGCGTGGACACGTAATGCATAGAAAACGGACGCAAAGTCGAAATGCGTCCCCCGTTGGGCCGTGTTTCTACTGCGCCAACCCACACAAACCTACTCACCCGTTCACAAAATGATGTCTCAATCTTTTCTAGATTTGTATGTATGTAACATACTTTTATGTATAGATACATCCAAATTTAGATAAAGTTGAGACATCTTTTTATGAACGGAGTGAGTACAAATTGGTGGGCACGTCGAAGTTGCCCTTACACTATGCTAGCACACTCAATGTTGCGACAGTAATTACGGATCAGAGGAGTAGAAAAGGAAACTCTGGAAAATCAGATGCCAAATATCAATCGCAACTGCTCGATCCGACGGCTGTGGACTAGCCATAGTCCCTAGGGACTGCGGTTGCTTGCGCAGTGGAGTCCATGCGCGACAAAGCACAGCACCGGCAGCAAGCGAGCGAAAAGAAGCCACGGCAGCAACGAGGAGGAGGCCGCCGTCGCAACTCGCCGATCGACCAACCCACCAGCTGCAAGATCGCAGATCCCACGAGCGGCTCTGCCATCCAAGATCTAAACCCATCTTCCCCCTGCCCTTTCCTCCTCGGATCATCGATGCGCCTACAGCCGCCTTCGGATCCGCGGATCTAGCCGTCTGTGCTGCCGCAGCTGCTGCCGATGCTTGATTGTTAATTGGAGGGGGACGAAATGATGTTCTGGAGGGACGGCGGCGGAGCGGGAGCAGGCGGGAACTCGACGGCGGGCCGCCGTGTGGCCAGGTGCGCGTCCTCGTCGTCGGCGATTCAGGTCAGCCATTCCTCTCCGGATTTAGTGCGAAAAAGTTTTTACCCTTCTCTTCTTGCTTAGATATAACATGTTCAGACGAGCTAGGACAGCTGTACCGAGCGAAATCCATGGCGTTCAGTAGAAACGAGTTCTTAGTTAACATTGAAATGCTTGCGCTAATTCTTAGTTAAACGTGTTAGTATTTTGGAGTAACTCTGTGATGATTTTGAAATCTGTCTAATATATTCACTCATCAATTGAACATCATTTACTTTTACGGCCCAGATACAGTTGGTTTAATGGATGTTGCTCATAAAGGTATTAAGGTTGCTTTGAACAGAAGTTTGTTGTGTCGATTCTAAATATGGTGGTATGCCTCTAACTGTTGTATGTTTCTACTGCTTTGAGTTGTATATATTGAATGGATAGACAAACTGCAGCTTCTTTTCACTTTTAGGATTTAAACAATGTAATTTTACACTGCTGAATCTGCTGGTGTTTTTATTTCCTTTCCCATCCTTGCCGAGGGGTGGCATGGTCTCAGATCCTTCTGATTTTCATGTAACAATGGCTAATTTGCAATCCAGTGGGGTTTTCTATGATTCTCACTGTACTAGGAAAGGATTTATGGACACTAAATAATGAGTTGGATCTCATTTAAGGACAGCGTACATGACGTGAATTACAGAATAATCAAGGATCTGCATGTGTGGAGTAAAAGACAATCTCAATTTTAGATCAGAGGAAAGTATATTGTTAAAATCTTAACTTTCTCCCAAGTTTTGAATTTTCAACCTTAAATTCGAGAACCGTTTATCCAATTTGAACGCTCCATCTCTCAAAACGTTCAGTTATCAATTGTTTAACAGTAACAGGTGCTTTGGCTGGTGTGGATGTCCTCTGTATCGTAATTATGTTTTAGATTTGTGGTCTCTGATCGTACATACTGTGGACTACTAGATTAGAATAGTCTGGGAAAATATTAGTTGAGATAACCTTGAGATTTTTAGATTCGTACGATTGTCATAAACTTGTAGAGATGCTCAATGTGATTCTTACAAGTTGACCTTTTTGTTATTCATTTTTTCTGGAGATTGTAACTTTTCCCTGTTTTTCCAGGTGTGGGGAAAACTTCATTGTCACATCTCATTATGAAAGGTTCTGCGGTTTCTCGACCGGCCCAAACAATTGGATGTACAGTTGATGTTAAAGTGAGTAAAGTAATGTGATGTGCTCGCTCCATTGTTTTAGCGGTGTATTCATGTTGAAGTGTTCACTCGATCGTTTCAGCATATTACTTATGGAAGTCCAGGGAGTTCATCTAATATCATCAAGGGTGATGGTGAAAGGAACTTCTTTGTCGAACTTTGGGATGTTTCAGGGCATGATCGCTACCGAGACTGCCGGCGGCTTTTTTATTCACAAATTAATGGTACTTCTTTCTCTTTACCAACATACTATTCTGGCCTTTTCTTTCTAACTAATCATTCGGTAATCTGTACGGCATGATATTCATTCCGAATAGGCTAATATCATTTGCTTCTCAACCATTATTAACAAGAAATTTACCTTGCATAAAATACACTGAAGAAATCAGCCATTTTCTAGTTCTTTTTAACTCACAAGTGCAGAACTTCCTGAGATTATGCGCTTCAATTAATTCATTCTCTGTTGTTCCCCGTTTAACTAATCTTCTCAGCTAGCGAAAGGTGTGAAAATCAACTTCTTTTATTGTGACTTTCCCGTTTATCAAATTGACAAAATCCATGCATTCTATTCTATTGTGCCTGATTGATTTTAGATATGTGGTTCGTGTTCTCCTGAGCAAGTAGATACCCATTTAAAAGAACAGATACTGGTCCTGTATTCACCTCCTCCATGATTATTCATCAGGTGTCATATTTGTTTATGACCTATCTCAGAGGAAGACGAAGGCAAATTTGAGCAAATGGGCAGTTGAGGTTGCTGAATCTGGAACCTTTTCAGCTCCTCTTGGCTCTGGTGGTCCAGGAGGCCTTCCAGTTCCTTACCTAGTAATCGCTAACAAAGTGGACATTGCTCCAAGGATGGTAGAAGAGTTAGCAGTGGAAATCTTGTTGATGTTGCTCGTCAATGGGTCGAGAAGCAAGGCCTACTTCCATCCAGTGAAGAACTTCCACTTGTTGAGAGCTTCCCTGGCAATTCTGGTCTGCTAACGGTATTTGTTTTTTGTATTAACCTGCTGTTGTTCATATCTTTCATTATTTTGTGTGATGTCTTTACAATTTCCATGGAAAAAGAATTTAACTCTAATTTGGTGGACCTCGGCAGTGTGCCTCTGGATAAAAATGTTCTACTCTTCTATCGTTATGCATGTACTGGTTGGGGTTGAGGTTTTAGTAGTGCTTTGGGAAATGATTGGTTGACCTTTGAATGCAGGCTGCCAAAGATGCAAGATATGACAAAGAAGCTTTGGTCAAGTTCTTCCGTATGGTTTGTGCAAAAGAATACTTGTCCATTTGAGTAATAACAAACGAGAATTCTTGCCACATAGTATTATATTTACTAATGTTGTTGAGATTTGTCTTTCAGTTGATAAGGAGAAGGTATTTCTCAAATGAACTTCCTGCCCCTAGCACATGGTCTCTCACTCCAGAGAGGATACCATTCTTCCTGTCGAAACTGATAATGACGAGGAGTTATTCAAAAGGAAAAGGTGAGCATCTGTAGTCGTATGTGTTACTGACAAAATGCTAGTGCACACGATGGATCCTTATCATCTTTGTAGTTGTCATCTGAAATCTATTTGACGGGAAATACATGGTTAACAAGTATAGTTGTACTCTTATTTGTTACGGAGTACTCCCTCTGTTCCTAAATATAAGATGTTTTAGCATTTGTCCACATTCACATATATTTAGATGCAGTGGCGGACCTTGACCATAACTATTGGAGGGGCTAAAATACATTAGGTGACAGCTGAGGGGGCTAATTCAAATTATTTTATGTTTTGTATGGTCAAAAATGATAAATATCCTTTTGGCCTCCACTAAGGTCCGCCAGTGTGTAGATGTATGTAGACATATTTTAGTGTGTATGCACACTCATTTTAGTATGCACCTAGACAACATGTTGAAGAGCTAAAACGTCTTTTATATTGGAACAGAGGGAGTACTTTGCAACGTCTTGCTGAGACATTTTATTACGTTCCTTTTTGCAGCTATGGCGGACAGAGGTACAAATACAATGGTGTTGTTCCGTTGCCTGCTCAGCGGAACCTGACCCCACCACTCACTCTCTACCCGCAGCAGCCAATGTCTTCTTCCTCAGAGAACTATAGATATCACAGGTTCTCCTCATCGGCAATTCCTGACGCAAGCAGCAGTATGACAAGCCGACTAGATATCAATTTATGATCCATGGGCTTGGTCACCACTATATACAACTTGCAACGTCGAAAAGGCACATACCGCCAGGGAACTAGTTGAATCCTGAGAAGGGACACAAATGCATGTCACTGGATATGCCTCTTTTCTTTTCATCTTTGTGGGATCAGTAGTTAGCAATTCTTTTGTATCTTCTCCAGTATTTCTTGAACTGTGATTGTATTGGGATTGAAAACAGTACACGTGTTATATGAAATCTATAGGAGCATTTTAGATGACTGTTGTGGCAACCATGATATCTGTGTATAAACAAAATAATACAGTAACGTTTTAACGTTTTAACCATTATTCATCTTCTCGCCTCCTTTTTATCCTCCTTTATCTTAGAAAAAAGTTCAGCACAGAACTCTTTACCTCTGTTTATTTGTGGAGTTATTAATAATATCTAACACCCTTGTCAAAATCAAAAATATATTTTGAAATGTAAGTCTATTGGAGCTACCATGCGTAATATAAAAAAAGTGACTGAAGACGAAAGATCCACTTTTGCAACACAAGCATATAATCTATTTTGTCTGACAACAGAAAAAGTAACAACGCATATTTAGAGTAGTTGATTTTTTTTCTCGAAAACATTAGGGTGGAAAGAGGACAATCTGATGTTAGCTGGTATTTTTTGGGAAAAATTTCAGCCTCCAGCAAGGGAAAATAAATTCGGCAGTTAACAACAAATACGCATGAAACGAAAAAATATAGGAATATAGAAGATCAAATAAATCTTAAAATCAAAACTTAGGTATATTATTACAAAAATAGAGAAAACACAAATCTAAGACTCTTGATACAACACATAAAGGTATCTGATGTTAGCTGATATCTTAAGATACACACAGATTGCCTCCCATGGGAGATTTTTTTTATAGCCATATATGTAGGCTTTTGATACCTTTATGTGTTGTTGTACTCACCACTTGGAGTACCATAGCGTGGCCGAATGGAGAAACCATTAGAACTTCCAATCTCTTCATTGGAAAGTGCTCGGTGGCATTCTTGTAAACGAATTGGAATTTATGTTTGGGTCATGCGGCACAACATCACGAACATGCTGGGGATTAAGGTCACAGGTTTACAACTAGACGCACAGGTGCGGAATTTGATGTAACACGTCCGAGCAGTGCAGTCCCCGCCTCCCTCCCATTCGATCCCACGAACAGTTCTTCTTGGTGTCACAACTGGAACACCTCCATGGTATCCACATGTAAGAAGCAAAACGTCGGGCAATGGATTGCTATATCTAATCTCACTACTTAGGAGGGGGTGGTGGCTAGGGTTTCCAAAACCCTAAGATCTTCTCAGGTTACGATGTAACCTTTCGGTCATGTATGCCCCCACCTTATATAGACATCTTGTTGGGACCGCAACAATTGCGATCCATTAGGACTTTATCCAAGTTCTTTTCAGATCTCATCCAAGTAGGATTCTTATCTTAATACCAGTCCGGATCCACTTGGATCTCATCCAAATGAGTTCCGTACCCATAAGGCCATAACCATGTGACCCTATAGGTTCACGACCACGACTTAATTTCTCAAGTACACTACTCTCTTAAGTCGAAAATTGGCAGTGCTCTCATCTCGAACATGCCAACACCTAAGTGTCGCAAAGTCATTATGACAAATCTTGACAATGTGTCATATGTTGCATTACTTTTGCCATTGTTGATAGCTTGTCGTCATTGTTGATAGCTTGAACTCTCTTCTCGATTATATAGCATAGATTCCCGAAACTGGGTTAACTCTTAATCAAAGTCACATGACCATACTTTCTGAATATGATCACTAAAGAGGGCTTAGAAAATATTTCTCCAAGTCAGAGGGTGATATCAACAAACGACGTGCATACAAACTTGTTGGAACTCCAAGCGGAGAGTATTCTAGCAAGTGGTTCTTTCCCCCGTAGAGGTGTCTCGGGTTGACTATCGAACTTAGGGACCTCATGGTGTCTCCTACTTCCTCTCAAGCATCTACAAAAAGACAGATTGTGTTGTGTCGCCAACTCAACCGTGGTGGTTGTCAGACAACACGGTGTATTATAATGACATGATAACAAAATAAACAAAATAGCTGCAATGGTATGAGAAAGAGCGTTGTCGGGGAACTAGTATGAAAACAGTAAATCTAAATGTGGTAGATGGTTTTATATTTCCGTAATATTTAATAATCGAAGATATAAAATGTTGTGCAACAATGTAAAATATGTTTCTTACATAAAAAGTGGATCGGGGTTCATGAGTTCACTTGATCTGCCATGAAATAGAAGTTACGAACAAGATAAATGTAATGCAACTTTTTATTAGCACTATTTGATTCACATTCATATGGGCATCACGTTCTAGTATAGAGATGATGCAACACATCTCTCTAACATTCTCCCGAGCAAGTGGGATGATTGCATACTCACAATTTAGTGGTGACACTATTATGTGATGTCACATAGCATTTGCTTTACGCGGTGACATGATGTTGGATGATCTCATGCACTACCTTTGAACAAACGAGACCACATTTTTTGCCATTAGTAGATAAAGCACACCACATCCCATTATTCCTAATGAGGTAGACATATAAAGGTAAAAACCATAATAGTTCCCAAATTTTTGTCACTATCCACTTGCTACTATCAGTCTAATCCATCTAATACACACGTTCCCCCTCTCGGGCCCTAGCATATTAGTTTGATCAAAACATGTATACAAAAACATGGTAATAATATGCATCTACAAATACATTACATTGAACGCATAGTGGAATTGCATCTCATAACTCATCCCATATAAAAAATATTCACCATGGAGTAATACAAATATGGCCATAATCATGTACGACAGCTCATAAGGTTCTAAACATGATAGCACATTGAGAGAGAGAGAGAGATCAAGCTGATGTCACAAACTACGTAATCTAGAGGTTGACTACTCCCTTCTATTGATGATGAGGGCGAACACATTGGAGAGGCCTGAGGTGCAGCCGGCGGTGATTCCAGCGGCGGTTTCCTGCGATCTTCGTCGCTAGATATGGTGAGAACAGCAATGACCATGAAAGATGTTGAGCTAGCCAGAGAAGACCAGTGGCGGATCCAGGGGGTATGGCAGGTATGCCGTGGCATACCCCAGGATTTACGGCTCCGTTGCACTTCATCGCCAACAGCTAGTCAGTTTTGATCTGGTTTTGGCCTTTCCATGCACGCAGCTTTAGGACATGCATGCATCGAGTAATTCATGGGGGGCCATGTGCTAAACTTGTGCAGGTATTGCAGGCTTGTAGCTAATCAATTTTCAGGCAATGCCCATAGGCAGCTTGGGTAGTAGGCCTAGTTAATGACATAGTTAATAACCAATTAACTGGCTATTAGCCCATAAGTTAGGATACTAACCTGCAGCAGGTGCACATATTACATATAGGTATGCATGCTCTTTTTTATCGTGCATATATATATATATACCTCATGTATATTGTGAATACATTTGTATAAAATATTGTCAACACGTAGAGTTGCCACGATGATATTCAGACGTATGCTTTCCAACAAAATCCGAACACCCGAAATGCTTTTAATCGGTCACGAAGATCCATAAAATTCTAAAAGTCGTCTAAACAGTGTAAAATTGCAAAAACCACCACAACTGGGGCAATGTTAACACCCATATAGAAAAAAAAACCACAAATCGCATGAAATGGAAGGGGTTTGACAAATTTGAAAGTATTCTCTTTTTGTGCGGCATACCCTTTACTAAAATCCTAGGTCCGCCACTGGAGAAGACAACACGCTACCGACAACATAATACTGACATACACGTTCCAAAATCTTACCATTGATGAAAAAGAACTAGAACACTAGCTGTAGTTTTTATAATTTTCTTTTCATGTTGTAATTTCTTATCCTTGTGTAGATTACCTTTTATTTTATAATGTATAGCAAGCTATGCTTTTATTCCTTCCGTGAGATGGAAGGTTTTAGTGAGGCAACTACTAATAAAGCATATTTGTCCCATAGACTCCTAGCCTCATTTTTAGGCTTTTTTTATCAAAATAATTGAAACATAAATGATCCACGGTCCATAAAGACCACACAGCCCCGTGCCGACATTTTTTAATGGGTTATGCCCGGTGACTCCCGCATGCGAACACGACACGACCCGCTTACAAATGCAGCCTCCGCGTGTCAAGCCCCGTTTATGGGCAGGTTGGGCCATCCTTTGGACACTTAGCATCACCCTGGCATAGCTTTCCCAATTGAGACATGCTGATCTGGGCCGGGATAGGCTGAGATTTTTTTTCTGTGTTTGATGGCATGTATGTGTTGACACATGCTGGGATGAGATGATGTTTAGTGTCCTTAGAGCATCTCCAACCGGTCACCCCAAAATCGGCCCCCAAACTGTTCGTGGACACGTCCAGACAGTGACCGGACAACCCCTATATTTTGTCTTCTACAACCACATACCTCATTTCATAGATGCCAAAATACTACAAAGCCATGCAACTCATCACATACTACGTAGCACGTACTAGCCTATACTACTCTTCATCGGAGATGACGAAGACCTGGTGTCGAAGCCGGAGCCGGCAGCCTCGTTGTTGTCCTCGTCGTCGGAGAAGAGAGAGGCATATCCGGTTGGATCCGCCTCGCCGGTGCGGCCTTCCTTGATCACCGCCTCTGACTTCAACTGCTCATGAACGAATCCGAACATGTTCATGAGCTGACCGATCAGAATACAGTCAGACGCCTCGGCCTTGAGCTGCTGCTCGGCGGCGCGGTGCTCCGCCACCTCCGCTAGGAACCTGGCGTGCTCCGTCGCCTCCGCCTGAAACCTGGCTTCCTCCTCCTTCTCCATGCATTGGCGGAAGTCCGCACCCGTCATTGTGACGAATACGGGCTTCGCGTCGAGCTCCACTACGCTGACATGCGCGTCCGCCGCCGCCTGCGCCTCGTCCGCATCGCGGGCCATTGCCGCCGTATAGATCTCCGTCCTCTTCTGCGGGGTGAGCATTGCGTGGGTGGTTGGAAGGCGACGAGGCATGGTGGATGTGGACGGAGCTTGGAGGTTGCCGGAGTTGGTGGATGTGGATGGGGCGGAGGGAAGAGACAGCGGCGGCGGATGGAGGGAGGTGTGCGGCTAAGGTTTGGCTCCGGCCCGTCTCTTTATTACCGGAGATGGACTACTCGGGCGGAGCCGGCCGGTGCGCCATGAATGCAAGCGGCGCCGTTTCAATCGCCGACGCGTGGACGACCGGTTAAGCTACCTCTCCGCGTCGATGGCCGGTCAAGCGTGGGGCCGCGCTGTCAGCGACTAAGGGACGGACGTGTCCATGCGGCCCCAAACCCACCCCACATATGGGCTGACTTTGGGCTTTGCCGGACAGCCCGGTCATTTGGGTTGGGCTGATTTTGGGGGGTGTGGTTGGGTGATGGTTTTCGGCATAAAGCGTGTCCGGGTTGTCAGCCGGACGTATATGGCGGGTTTGGGGAGCCGGTTGGAGTCTTAGAGCATCTCCAGCCACGGTTGGCAAACCCTCCCTAAACGTCCGGGCGGACAGCCCGGAAAGGATTTGGGTTGAAAATGGGGACCCAACCGCGGCCTCTAAACCATCCCCAAACGTCCGGGCTGTCCGGCAAACCCCAAACCCAGCCCATATGTGGGGCGAGTTTGGGGCGGCCCGGACGCGTCCGCCACGTTGGACCTGGCAACACGGGTCCACGAAATTTGAACCCAAAAAAAGGGCGCCGGCCACTTTCATTTATCCCCTCCGCCTCCACTCCCGCCATCCACTTTCATTCCTCCCGTCGCGTCCACCCCGCAAATCCCTATCCGTAGCCAGCGGCACCGTGAGAAGAGAGAATGGAGGCGGAAGGAGCCCTCAATTTGACGGAGAAGAGCGCATCGTCCAAGTCCGTGGAGCAGAGGCAGGGCTCGGATCTGAAGCCGGAGACCGTCGTGCGAAGGATGCGGCGCCGCAAGCAGCGGGAACGCGAGCATGCGGATAAGGAGAAGAGGGAGAAGGCGGCGGAGGCCGAGAGGATTGCGAATGTGGAGACGCAGGAGGATCCCGAGGGTATGAGCACACCCGTACCCAAGGCCAGGCGCCCTACGCCGACGCCGCCTCGGCCGTCCAGCGTCACGGCAAGAAGGTCCATGTCCTCGACCACGAACCAGGAGGAGCCGTACCACATCGCGGACGATTACCCGTCGCAGGTCGGCCCGATGCAGGACGACGAGGTGGTGGTCGACTCTCCACCGCTCCAGCGGACGCGGGCATCTTTCGGCCTCACCGACAGCCAGCACGTCCACAACCTGTTCGACGGAAGTCAAGACGACCTTGGGGTACGGATTTCTATCCCAAATGCATACTTTCGAGTCAATTTTAGGACGGTAGTTTAATTGTTAGCATGATTAGGAAGAGTTGTTGATGGAATTGATCAGAAATGGGGGCGATCCGTCAACACAGGATTCGCCGGCATCCACACTTCCCCCCTTTTACAGTGTGGGTGAGGAGGAGCCGTCCGGCGCTCCGACAAAGAAGAAGGGGGAGGATAAGGAGAAGAAGGTGTACAAGCCTAGAGGCATTTCTTACACAACTTTCGAGAATGTTTTGCTTTGCCGGGCTTGGTTGGCCACAAGCATAGATGCTATATGTAGAACCGAGCAAAAGGGTTCAAAGTTGTGGGAGAAGTTGGAGAAAGAAAGAGAGGACAAGAAAGCCGAGAGGTATGAAGCCTTCTTGGCTTTGCAAAGGGTAAGAATGGAGTTTGATCGCCTCCGGCTCAAGGAGAGGATGGACTTGGAGAGGGCGAGCTTGGAATTGGTGAAGGAGGAGGCTTGGATGAAAGTCCAAATGGAGCAAAAGAAGTTCCAAGACACCCTAGCGGTGGAGTAAGAGAAAGTCCTTCTCGCAAGAATTACAGAGGAACAAAGGATCATGTTCCAAGACGCTAGCCTCTTGGATGAGCCTAGTGCAAAGTGGGTCCTCATGATGATGAAGAGGATCTCCGACCGTGACCTCGGCCTCGGCCTAGATGGATCAGGTGGAACCGCCCTTTGAAAAAGAGATCACTCCTCATTATTGTATCAGACAACTTGTTGAACTTCTTTAATTTCGTGTTGAATTCAGATAACTTTGTTTTGTAATTTGGATCCGGTATGTATCAAATCGACGTTGCATGTCATTGCATGAGTTTGGGGTGGGAACTTGGGGGACACGGTTGTATGAGCCCAACTTTAGGATAGTCCGGTCACTGTCCGCGAACATGTTCGGACGTGTCCGCTGACAATTTGGGGCTCCGATTGCAGATGCTCTTGGAGACATGTTGTCGCCTGTGCCGGCAGCACGTGCGTGGATCAGTTTTTTCCAAATAAAGCAAACAGACCCGGGGCCCTCTCTTCGGAAGATATTTTCTTGAAGAGTCAAATAATAATCTCAAAAAAAATTCCACCCTTGCAAAATTCTAACCCTATCCTCTTGCTTGCTTCCCCTGCCACTTGTCTTTCCGCTTTCTCTCTCTAACTCCCGCTCGCTCGTGGCTCCGCGCTTCTCCTTGGATTTGATTTCTACGGTACGTGGAGAACCCGGAATGGGCTAGCCTTTTCTGATTAGCTCTTATTTCTTCCTGGATCCACCATTTTTTGCTCTAACCTGAATCTCCCGTCCTCTCCCATCCATCCAGCTTGTTGCGCTTGCTGCCTGCCTGGTGGAGTATTAATTTCGTTCATTTCCCTCCCAACAAGTTTGGGGATCCATGCTCCATGTTAGGCCCGCCCCTGGGCCTGCGCCGCGTTATTTATCTAGGTAATAATAGCCCCTAATATGGTTTGTTGAATTTTGTATCCTGTTATATTTCCACCCTAGATGCAATCACGTGGCATATTCTTACTTTTTGGTAAGCCGTTCGGCTTTGATGTTTGCATAAATTTTGGCTGTGTACATCTTGCAACATGCAGAGAGGTCGGGAGGCTGACCTTCCATTGTCTAAAAAAATGTTGATGCAAGTAGCCTAAAATGGGGGTTAGTGGTTTTAGTTCAGAGTTGGGATTCAAGCGCATACTTACATAGCTTGCTGTTCCTTTCCATGTCCAAGCAGGCTCAATCTATCCAGGGCATATGCAATTAAATCTTCTTCAGTTGGTAGCCGCACATGGCTTTGTCTTGGACATTGCTCTCACTGCAAGCCTTTGTCCTGCAAATGCAAGCTAGGATGGTCTTCTCAACCGCCACCTGACTCGAGGCAACATTTTAGACCATGTTCGTCGGCATCAGAGGCGGTCCTCACTGCACAGTCTGATATCAGGAAACTTTTTGTTGCCAATGAAAAAATCGGTGTACTGTTGCTGAATCTTGGAGGCCCGGAGACTCTTGATGATGTCCAGCCTTTCTTGTTTAATCTTTTTGCTGATCCGGTAATTGCCGTCCTCATATGCAATTATGAGCCTCTAAGGTTTTCCACTTGCTGTACTTTTAATCTGTATTTTGCCAAAAAGATTATGTTGATGAATTTATCGTTTTACCTGGAAATGTACAACCATTTATCATCAAATTGTAAAGTCCAAATCGACCTTGGAGCTTATCTAAGGTTCTGCCATCATGGTATACATTTTGTAGCTAATATAGAATGGGTTTAAATGTGCCTTAGTTATGTTTTTGAGGTAGTCACATTGCAATTTGTTCTCTCATACTCATTATATCTCTCGTGATCTATAATGACAGGATATTATCCGTCTACCTAGGGCGTTCCGTTTTCTGCAGAAGCCGCTAGCACAATTTATATCTGTTGCAAGAGCACCAAAGAGCAAGGAGGGTTATGCATCCATAGGTGGTGGTTCACCTCTTCGACAAATTACTGATGCACAGGTACATTTTATATTCCATTGCCTTAATTGCTAACTTGCCATGGCTCCTGCACAGTGAATCTCTTAACAACGTGGGTATTATTAAAATTCACTGAATTGCTGAACAACATAACTAAAATTGTACTGTATAGTTATCCACACATTTCTGTTATTAGGAGAAAACGTCACGGTGATGCAAGAGTTTACAAACTACCACAAACAAAGAAAGGGAGGGCGCCTAGACTAGCCAAAAACCGAAAGAGAAGAAGAAAGCTATAAACCTAACTACTGTTGTATTACCTAGCTTGGGGGACTAGCCAAACACAGTGAACCTATTGTTCAACAGAATTAAAGCTAACTGAACAAATCACAGTCAAATGCTGGAAAAAGATTCTCATAATCATAAGCAGTCACTGGAATTCCAGCCAAGTTGCATACGTGAAACAAAAACAAAACAAACCATTTGGTACCAGCAATGGACCACTCAAAGTCTCCTAGGCTAGTCCATGAGAGCATGAGTCGCAACTCGTGACAATATAGCCCAACTATATTGGTTATCCAGTGAGCAACCCATTGTCTGAGTGAGATGCAGTATTCTCCACAATCATTCATCTTGAGAATAATTATGTAATACTTACTAGTGGAATTTGGCGTGCCGTGATGATGTTTTTTTTTTCTGCAGTATATATATATATTTTTTTAACCAAAATGGTAGCTAAATTGGTATGTTGGAACATGTTTTTATTTTGTCATGAATAGGTAGCATTTTTTATGAGTATTCTTGTCATATTTTGTGAGTTTGTTTGTACGATGTCAGAAATGTTGGTGAAATTGAAATGTTGAAATATATTTGTAATTCGCTATAAGTATGTTGCGGTTATTTTTTGGGAGCATTCTTGTCATATTTTGTGGAATATCAGGAAAAGTCGCTAAAATGTTGGCGAAATTACAATTTGCAAACATGTTTTTTATTTTGTTATGAGTAGATAGTAATTCGTTTGGATTTTTTTTATTATATATTTTGTAGAATATTCAAATATTTAGATAGTCATATGACACTATGAAAATATTGATACTTGTAATTTGAGCTGGAATGGCGAAATATGATTGCTTTTCTCATAAAATTGTGCACATGTAGGGCAATTTGAATTGTTCGAATTTATTTGTCTTTTGTGGAAAATAGGTGATCCTTTTTTTTTCCTCTAATATTTTCATTTTTTTTAATATTTTGGCGATGGGTATTTATAGTATTTTTTCTGTTGGTTCTACTCTTTTATTACAGAAATTGAAAGAAGCTTGCAGGTAAAAATTGACAATTTTTTCTGGTGCATATAGTCGAAGCTACTGATTTCGCGGCATTTAGTAGTTTCGCAAAATGGTTCAAATATCGTAAAACAATATGTATAGTGTTTAAAATTATGTAAATCATGTTATATTTTATAACTTGGTTTCCAAACATAGTGATTTAGGAAATAACTGTAGAACAACTATTTCTCGATATTTACAATTGTGGTATTTTAATTTTGATTTATTTAAGCTCATGGTATAGATGGGTAATTGTATTTAAATGATTTAGCAAACTCTATTTAAGTAGGATGGTTTGTACAAAAAAATTGGTCTATCATATTGAATGATACTATTGATGTTATTTCTGCTGATTTTATTTAACTATAGAAGAGGGTGAAATACATATTCTTGAAATGTCGTAAAAGCGTGAGCTGCAAATATTTAGCAAATTTGTGGCATAAGCAGTGAGTATTTTTTTTACGTGCATGTTCATATATTTGTCATATTTGTAAATGCTGTCATGGCAAAAAGTTAAATTTGGAAATGCCCGCAGTAAAAAGTGGTTTAGATTTGAATGCATTGAATTTTTTTAAAAAATTAACATTTGTAAGTATCTTAAATTTTTACATTGTTAATAGTGAGAAAACATTCGTACATTATTTCTTCTTTACGGTTTTTAAATGCTAAGGTTTGGAAGGCAGGTTTTCTCCGTATACTTGTGAATATCGTGGTGTAAATAATTGAAATTTGGAGGTGTGAACATTCTCCAAAGGTTTTCAGACTTTAATATGATCAAATATGGTTTATTTTTGCCATAATTTTTTTATCTACCACCATATTCAGAAGAAGCCATATTTGTGAGTATCGTAGTGTAAATAATTGAAATTTGAAGATGTGAACATTCAGAAGGTTTTCGGATTTTTAATATGTTCAAATATGGTTTAATTTTGCTGTAATTTTCTTATTTAGCACCATATTGAGGGGAAGTATATTATGATTATGTAGAAATGTTAACCAATGTGAGCAGTAATTTAAATTTGGAAATGGACGTATCCAAGAATATTTTTTAGCGTTGGAAATTGTTGCAATTTAAAAAAAACGCACGCTTGAAAATGGTTCAGATTTCGAAGTTTGTTCAAACTGTAAAATTTTGAAGATAAGGTTTTTTTACGCCAGTAAAATGATTAGATTTGGAAGGCATTTAAAATTTAAAGTATCCAAATTTGAAATTTCGTCGTATGTCGTAAGTAATTAGCATTTAATTTTATGATCACTCTGATATATCAGTAGATATATTTAAAGTCACTGATTTTGCAGCATTTAATACAGTTTGAAAAAATGTTCAAACACCTAGAACAACACCATAGAACAAATTTGTATTTTCTCGAAATATTCATGTAATGAAGCATTTTTTTTTAGAAATGTGAGTACATAATTAGATAGATTTAAGTTATATTGCTTGTAAATATGTTAGATAAATTGAAATGATGAAATATAGTTCCATCTTGCCTTAATTTTCTTATTTACCACCATATTTAGTGGAAATATATAATGGTCATGTCTAAATATTATGTTTGTATTTCGCCGTAAATTTGTAATTTAGATCCTTGTTTAGAGGAGATGTACTGTATTCAATTCATCTTTGAAGGAAAAGAATTTGAGATATCCTGAAATGTGCATGGAATAAAGCGTTATTTAAATTTAAGCTCATATTTAAAGAGATTTAAGTTTACTTGTTTGAGCATTTTGTGAATTCAATTTTAAATGCATAATTTGAGGAAATGAATTTGCATTTTCGCCAAATATGGTGCGGCGTTACAACGCATTTGTAGTGACAAAAAAAAATTGAGTGTATGGTTATTGTTATTGGAAAGGGATGAAAGTGCAATTTTTGGCATATTATTTGGTTAATAGAATTGATCAAATACGTTTGTTTTTTCTTTCCATAAATTTGTATTTGAACTTATTAGTTGGAGGAAATATTGTGCATTAGCATTTATTTGCATAAGTTTGTTTGTATTTTGGCATTAATAAGTATCATTTATTTTTGTGAGCATGTCGATATATCCAGGAGTACAGTCCAATTGAAAGTTCATTTAGATGACATCTAAATATTTACCAATTTGAAATGTTCAATTTTAGTCAATTATCTGAGGAAATGTATTATATGAGAATCTATTAAAAAGTAAACTTCACATAATTAGATGATATGCATTTCGATTTTCTCTAATTATTCACCAATTAAGAATGTTCAAATTTGTTTGTTTTGTGCTATAAATAGTTGGCATTCATTTTTGTGGGCATGTTGATATATTTTGGAGTATTACATTTTTTAAGCAAATTGGAATGCTCGAATATGTTTATATTTTTCAGTTATATTTATTTTAAGTACGTAATGGATGAAAAATGCACATTTATGTAATTGAATTGCATATTTAGAGGAATTCATTTAGATTATATGCAAATATTAACCAAATTGAAATGTCCAATTAAAGTCCATTTTTGGAGAAAATGCATTATAGAGCATTTATTAAATGCAACTTGCCATAATTGGAGGATGTGCATTTGTTTTTTCTTAGTATACACCAATTCAAAATCTTCGAACATGTTTGTTTTTTGACGTAAATAGTTGGCATGTTTTTATCTATGAGAATGCTGATATATTTTTACTGTATTTCCAATTTTTAAAGCAATTTAAAATGTGAATTTTTTTAAATTTAAGTCCACAATGGGTGGAAATGTACATATTTTCATTTGAATTCCATGGCTAGAGAAAATTTTAAATTCAACTCCATATAATTGGAGCAAGTGCATATGGTTTTTTTAAGCAATTTGAAATGTGAAAAAAATATTATTTTTTAATTTAAGTTCACAATGGGTGGAGTTGTACATATTTTCATTTGAATTCCATGGTTAGAGAAATTTTTAAATTCAACTTCATATAATTGGAGCAAGTGCATATGGGGTTTTCCCAAATTTTTACTAAGTTGAAATGTGTAAATACGTTTTTTTATTTTGCCATAGTTAGTTAGCATTTTTTTTTGTGGTTACTTTGAATTATTTTTCACTTTTTTTTTGATGGAAGATTTGAAGTTTTTGGGTTCAAAATATCTATCAGTTTGTGGAAAGTGTCTAAATAATATGGGGCCCATTTTGAAGGAAGTTAGTAATTTGTAGGAAATTATGTGAAAAGCTGACAGATGTTATTTCTATAAGCTCCATAATTTATATTAAAAGGTTATATTGGATTATCTATTTTTTTGTAAGTTGTTCAATCGTGCATGGAAATGCGTTAGGTGTAAATATTTCATTTTTATGCAAATTTTGGTATATTATTTGTATTTTTCTGAATGGCAGATTAAAAGATATGATTTTTTCAGTTCTTAGTATTCTTTGTAATTATTTTATAAACTGATATGAGAAATTGTTAGAAACTAAATTTGACATAGTTAGAGGATATGCATTTCGATTTTATCCAAATATTCACTAATTTAAAATGTTTAAATATTAGTGGTATTCAAAGAATATTGCGGTTGAAAATTGTTTAGTTCTCGTAAAAATTTCGTTTTGAAAAGTTTTTAGATTTGGATCCTTTTTATATTACTGGAATTTAGAAAATGTTTACACGTTGCCTAATCTAAAATTTGTTTAAATTTCAGTTGGAACATCGTGGTCTGGAAGATTCAAGTTTGGAAATATACGCGTCAAAATTTGTTTAATTTTTAGTATACTGAATTTCGGGAGAAGTTGACACTTAAATTCTAATTAAATTTCGGAGTTTTTAAAAAAAGGGGAAAAAGAAATTCAAAATCTTCAAATTTGTATGTCTTGATTTGGTGGTAAATTTGAAATTCAAAATTTTCAACATTTTGAAAATTGTGCAGGTATAGAAATTATTGGACCTTTATGGTTTAAAAAAAAAATAGAATGAAAGGAAAAGAGGAAAAAAAGGAAAACAGAAAAAGAAGAAGGAAAAAAAAGGGGGCTGAGCCAGCCGGGCCGCAGCCGGCCCAGCCCACCTAGCGGCCCACTATCCCAGCAGCCCAGGCCGGATAACGTCACCGGGGGCGGAGACGCAGCGGCGGCGCAGACCTCGCCGGCGGCGCGACGCCGCTTTCCGGGACGCGCGCCGAGCCGGGCTGGCCGTAGGTGGCGGCGCCGCCCTCTACAGGTCGCCGGAGCGGCGCCGGCGAGGCGCGGAAGCGGCGCAGGGAGCCGAACGCGGCGGCGGCGATTCCCGCGACGGCGAGGCGCCCCGGCACGCGAGCTGCGGCGGGGAGGAAAAGGCGACGACGGCGGAGGCCGCCGTGTTGGTAGATATGAGGGAGGAGGGCTGGAGCGGCGACGCGCCGCGTCGGCGGCGCCGGCGACTTCGTCGTCGCGCGAGGAGAAAGAAAGGGAGGGAGATGTTCAGTGGAACATTTTGCAAAAACGTCCGTGAGGTTTTCGGAATTTTCGAATCAGTCCACCGCCTCGCGTTTTCATGGACTGCGGGTTAGTTCCTGTTTTGGGAGGGGTCTTTTTGCAAAACCGTCACGGACACGTCGGGGCGACCGTGCGATCGTGGACGGACGGCGCCGATGCGAGTACTGCAGAACACTGTAGCTGACTGTAGCATCTACAGTGTCACGAGCGCGGACAGGCCGCGATTCTGGCCTCCTTTGATATAGTTAGTAATTCTAACCATCTATAATGTTCATCATTTTTGAAAAAAAAGCTGTAGGGGAAGTCAACACAGTGTATATAGGAACCCAAAGTCGCATCTGTGAGGACTTCAATCCAGATGGCGGGGTTGTAGATCCACTCCCCCAAGCTAGGCCCATTTCCTATCTATAATGTGCCCTCAAAGCCAATGTCACACTACTGGATGAGTTAATGAGTCACCTGACAAGAATACTTCTATTTGATGTTGAGCAAGGAAGTATGTTGTCCTCCTGATGCCTTGACCAATTCATATACATTACGATGCTAATTAAACAAGTTATTGTGTCCTCACTTTTCCTAATGTTATTTAAATTTTCATAAACTACATGCATCCTACATTAGATTTCATTTGATGGTTTTATCATTTTATGGAAACCTCCTTGTACAGGGAGAAGCACTTATGGAGGCATTATGTGGAAAAGACATTCCTGCTAAGGTGTACGTTGGAATGCGGTATTGGCATCCCTTCACCGAGGAAGCTATAGAACATGTAGGGGTTTTTCATATATCCTTTACGCTAGTTTAGTTCATGCTTTGTCTTTTCGATAGCATGACACAGAAACTCAAGTGCTCTAACTTAAAGTTCACTCTAAAGAGATATTTAGTGTATACATATTTCGTTTTGGATTTCGTGATTGACAATACTATGGGCATCTGGGATGCAGTTTTTAAAATCTTCTAACGTTCACCGAAAGAAAATCCAAAGTTTATGAAACTTCAAACAGGCAAACAGCTTCATTTATTCAATATCAATGCTATTCTTTCTCGTAAAATAAACGTCAATGCTATTCTAGATATGGTAAATTACTGACGTTTTGGTATTGTAACTTATATTTCCTTGCACAAGACATTAATTTGTTCTGTTTGCATTCTAGATAAAACGGGATGGAATTACAAAACTTGTTGTACTACCTCTTTACCCCCAGTTCTCCATATCGACCAGTGGTTCAAGTCTCCGTCTACTGGAGAGCATATTCAGGTAAGTACAGTAATTTAAAATGATAAATCGCTCATCGCTTGTGCTTTGCAAATTTATATGAAACAACACATTCAATTGCTGTCGTAGAGAGGACGAGTATCTGGTCAATATGCAACATACGGTTATACCTTCTTGGTATCAGCGTGAAGGATATATCAAGGCCATGGCAACTTTGATTGAGAAGGAGCTGTTCAAATTTCCAGAACCTCAGAAGGTAACAACCATGTTACACTTGCTGTGCTCTCTTCACCGAAAGTACAAGGCTGTTAAACTTGAGACGATTTACTCGGTGTAATCACAAAATAACATGCAACCTCCTTTTCAGTTTATTGGGCATATAGATTTTTTCTTACGTTGAAGCTTTTTAAGTCTACCCAAGTGGCCAAGTTTATAGAAAAAATATCAACATTTGGAATACCATATTAGAATACATTATGAAAACACATTTCTTGATGGACCTAGTGATCTTGATTTGGTATTGTGGATGTTAAATTTTCTATAAACTTAGTCAATCTTTAAAAAAATTGGCGTAGAAAAAAAAATCTAGAGGCCTTATAAACTGAAAAGGAGGGGGTGCAAGGTTATTCTTCGAGGCAACAGGTTTTGTGTCCAAACAACCGATTTCCCCGTCTGCCTAATTGCAAGTACTTAATATTTTCTCACTGGACACAATCGACACATTCAGCCAGAAATGTTATCATCTTAGTTTTTTTTTTCAAGAAAACGCAAAAAGATTTTGCGTTTCATTTTATTGAAAAGGTAGGAAGTTTGTTACAGCAGTTTTGCCTCAACAGAGGTGTACATGTAAGATATAAAATACATCAGTGGACATGCCAGGTAGTTGGGATGATGTCTCGCAGCCCAGCTGCTCCAGCTCTCGCCCAAAGTGTGGCTTCCTCTTTAATCGTCTTGACCAGGTCCCTGACCGATGGCCGTGCGTCATCAAAGACACAGCCATTGCGGTGCTTCCATATGAGCCATGGGACCAAGAGCGTGGCAGAGGCGAGTCCCTTGTGCATTGCTTTGGGCGTGCTTTGCCTCGCTTGCTGGCTCCATTGGTGCAGGGAAACGGAGGCGTCCGGTGGCTGGCAGGGTAGTCGCAACCAAGACAGGGTGTCATACCATACTTGTCTTGAGAAGGGGCAGGCAGTGAGGAGGTGTGCCATGGTTTCCTCCTCCTGGTCGCAGAGCAGGCATTGCTGGTGGTGTTGCAAGCCGTGGCGTCGCAGCCGTTCGGCGGTCCAGCAGCGGTCTTGGTCGGCCAACCAATGGAAGAACTTGACTTTGGGAGGAGCCCAGCATTTCCAGATCATCTTCCAGGTGGCGCTGGTGATAGAGCCGTGGAAGGTGGCGACGTAGCAGGAACTAGCCGTGTAGGAGCCTGAAGCTGTCCACTTCCAAATCAGGGTGTCGGCCTGGTCTGTCAGCCTGGTGTGCTCGATCTCTAACCATAATTGCAAGTATTGGCCGATCTCGTGGACGCCTATGGTGCCGGAGATGTCACGCGCCCAGTTGTGACTCTGCAGTCCGTCGGCAACCGTCCTGGCCTTCCTTCGGCGCTTGTGCACGCAAGCATAGAGCTGCGGCGCGATTTCACGGATGGACCTGCCTTGGATCCAGCGGTCCTCCCAGAATTTGGCGGTCTTGCCATCGCCAACGACCATGTGGGTGGAGGCGAAGAAGAGTGCGCGCTCGACGGCGGAGAATTGCAGCTCGAGGCCGCTCCACGCGCGATTGGCGTCGGTGCGGCTTAGCCATTGCCAGCGTAGTCTAAGTGCGAGGCCGGCGCGCTCGATGTCCTGGATGCCTAGATCGCCCTTGGTGGGCATACCCGGCGCCAGTTCACATGGCAGTTGCCACCGTTGGCGCTGGCGCGACCTGCCCAAAGGAAGCCCCGGGATATCTTCTCGAGCTGCTTGATGACCTTCTTGGCGGGTGCGTAAACCAGCAATTGGTGGATCGGAATCGCGCAGAGCACGGATTTCACGAGGGCTAGCCTTCCTGCCTTGTTCATTAGGCCGGCCTTCCATGTGGGCAGCTGATCCGCCACGCGTTGAACCACAGCCTGGAGCTGGGCGCTGCTAGGGCGGCGGATAGTCAGCGGGATGCCGAGGTAGGTCATGGGCAGTTCGACGATCGGGCAGCCCAGCTCAGTAGCGATCGCGGCGGCGTCTTCCAGAGCGCAATGCAGCAAGGCTGCGGAGCTCTTGGTGTAGTTGACGTGCAGACCAGAGGCTTGCCCGAAGATTTGCAGCATAGCCTTCACCGCCGCGATGTCTTGGGGGGCTGGGTGGCAGAACAGCACCACATCATCGGCGTAGAGCGACATTGGAGGGATTTGTCGACGCGGGTGAAGCGGCATTAGGATGCCGAGCGAGGCAGCGTGACGAACGAGGCGGCCGAGCACGTCGACGGCGAGGACAAAGAGTTGGGGGGACAGAGGGTCCCCCTGTCTTAGTCCACGTCGGTGCCAGATCGGGGGACCCGGCTCGCCGTTCAGCAGCACCCTGGAGCTCGCGGTTATCATCTTAGTTACTGCATAATATTATTTAGCCACTCACCTTAGGACAGGCTCTGGTTGGAACTGCTAAAGAGGGGTAGATATTTAACTGCTATTTTGGAAGTTTCTTCTTTAGAGAATGCATCCTCAATTAGTATGATAAGCTTCAAGCTGAAATGTCTTAATTATCGAAGAAGATATATCTTAGATTGTTCCCATCTTGCAGCTATTTGTTTTCCAAACTTTAGACAAATCTTACCCATTTTAGTTGCTGTGTTCAGATGTGCGAAATATTAAAACTGATGGGACATGAAACTTGCAGGTCATGATATTTTTCAGTGCTCATGGAGTTCCTCTGGCATACGTGGAAGAAGCTGGTGACCCGTATAAGGCAGAGATGGAAGAGTGTGTGGATCTTATCATGGAGGAGCTCGAAAAAAGAGGAATGGCAAATCCATGTACACTTGCTTATCAGGTCAATACATCACACACTGATACCTGTTTATGTCACATAAGCAACTGCAGTTGTCCTTGCCTCCTTGGCTTGTGCATTCGCCGACCAAATGGGGAGCCTATGTAGTGCTTATTATAAGCAGAACATTGCTTCGGTCCAATTACAGCAGCAGACAAACATGGTGGCTAGTCTTGTTTAAAGTGACATGCGGCCTTCTTCTCATCTAACATATTCACATGAATTTCCAGAGCCGAGTAGGACCAGTGGAATGGCTGAAACCCTACACTGACGAGACAATTATTGCGCTCGGACAGAGAGGGGTAAAGAGCCTGCTAGCAGTTCCCATTAGGTATCACTTTTCTTAACTTGGCTTCACTGCTGTCGTAATTAAAGCAATTCTCTGTTCGCATTACGCTCCTTATAAACTATTTTGTATGACAATCATCATCTTTTGTTCTGTTCTCTTTCAGTTTTGTCAGCGAACATATTGAGACATTGGAAGAAATCGATGTGGAGTACAAGGAGTTGGCTTTACAATCTGGCATCAAGCACTGGGGAAGAGTTCCTGCTTTAGGTTGTGAGCCTACGTTCATTTCAGATCTTGCGGATGCTGTTATTGAAAGCTTGCCTTATGTTGGCGCAATGGCAGTTTCCAACCTCGAGGCTCGGCAGGTAACAAGTATCACAAGACATGCACATTTAGTTTCTTTGACCTAAAGTTAAACACAAGCCTATTCCTTGAATGAGATTATGTCACTCAAAATATACTGGTGTGGCTTTGTTTAATTAGTAGCGTTAAGACCAAAGATTGAATTAGGGTCAGCAGAAAATAATAATAATAAATTTTAAACGTAAGTGACCTGCGAAAACATGCTCTAGATCGAATACCCTCATATGGTAATCTGATTCTGGTCAAAGCAATACTTTTGATCACTCTCCATGGTTGACGTAGTACTGTTTCAAAGAATGAATTCCTACATAAGTGAACTTCCAATGGTTTATAAATATCAAGGAATTGCATTAGGAACCATATAAGCAAGGTGTGAGTTGACATTTTTTATGTAATCAAGAAACAAACTTGTTCCACCCTTTGCAGTAGATATTTCAGTGAAATATGGTTTATTGGCTTTGCAGTCCCTCGTGCCACTCGGGAGCGTGGAGGAGCTGCTAGCAGCCTACGACACGAAACGCGACATGCTGCCTCCTCCGGTCATTGTGTGGGAGTGGGGCTGGACGAAGAGCGCTGAGACATGGAATGGCCGCGCTGCTATGCTGGCCGTGTTGGCTCTCCTAGTGCTGGAGGTAACAACCGGCCATGGGTTCTTGCACCAATGGGGTATCTTGCCACCTCTCCCTTGAGAAGGGATGTTTCAATTTCAGGTCATCCCTTGAGGCGATCTGACCATAATTTTGGTACATTTGAGGAATGTCCTGATGCTATGTATGGATCGGTTCGCCTTACGCCGAGAAAGGAAAATATGGACTGAATTTGCTGGTGTAAATATGCTAGACTGAAGATATACAGATCGAATACTCACAACTCATAAGCATCTCTTTTCCTCCGTACTACATTAGTACAACCAGATTATACCTTAGCATTGTACCTACGTGTTACTCCATGATGGGCTTCACTAAACAAAGCATTGTTGATCCTGGGCTTAGATTTATTTGAAGTTGAAGGAGTCAACGAATTTGTTTCCTTTATATCCAGATATTTTTCTGTTGTAGAACGAAGAAGTTAGCATAATCTATTTATTTTGAGAAACATAATCCAAACACTCAAGTACACTTGTCCCTATGACTGTATACATGAACTCCCTACACCTATGAGCACCTTCAAAAAACTGAGCCGACAGATATTGAATATCTTGAGGTTGATGAAGTCATCATTGGCGTCTCGTTATTGATGGACATGTCACCTACCATTGAAAGAATAGTGCCGATTAAATTTTAGACTAAATCCAGATAAATGCGAGCACTCGTATCAAGTCTAGGGCTTGAATCTTGTTGGCCTGGTTCAATCACAATGAAGCTAATCATTTGTGGTGCGCTCAATTGATGTGAAAAGAGTGTTGTTCATATTGTCTCTAATGTTGGAGTTAAAGGTAATAATAATAACAAAGCCGGATTTAAGAAAATGTCCATTAGGAGAAAGAGTGTTCACAAAATATTACTCCGTCCGATCCATACAAAGTGTCGGGGCTTTAGTGTAAAGCATACATTAGATTTTATGGATCGGATGGAGTAACATTTTCTTTGTGTAAAGCATACAACAACAAGTGTAGAATTGTCATTTTCACTGATCATGTTGCATTAGATTTCATTGTATGTAAAATCCTTTTACTATCTATGAGCTTTTTGTTTGGTAGATATCACAAGTTCTCAAACTTTATTGTTCATCGCTGAGTTTATTCTTTCCGCAATTCTACCACCCTCCTCGATCTTTGAAATGACTTTACTCTCTAAAATTTTGAGTGACTTCCCCAAAACACACAACAATCAGTGGTATATAATTCTTATTCAAAAATCAAGGGATAATTCCATGCTCTTTATACAAGTTTCAATTTATATTCCTGAATTGTACTACCCACAACAATCAGTTCTCAAAACTCTAGATCCTGTAATGATATCACTTTCCACTTCAGTATGAACTGTGATGAGCACATAATAAAATCTTCCAACTTCATTTAGAAGATACACATAAGTACATAACCATCAAGTGCAATCATCAATGAAGGGGATATTAATAAATTATATGACCTTTAGTGGGAGTGGTGAGAAATACCATAAATATATAAAAAATCAGAAGTAAAAATACAGTCCTCCCACTTAAAGTTTATAATTCCAGAATTAATAATCCATCAAATTTGTTTCTTGAAAGTGAACAAGTCGTACATACCATCAACAATAAAAATCCGAGCATGTGTTCATGTCATCAATATTACTCTATGTGGAGTTATCCTCACCAAATAAACAATTTAGGTTGCCAACATTACCATTGTGTTAATTTCTTGGATGTACTATTTTCTCCAATCGAGTAATACATACACTCGTCCTTTTCCAAATAATATGCCACAGCCAATAGATTTTAATTTAAACAATAAATTAAATTCCTTCTCATGGTAGTTTTTTTTAACGGGGATAGGCCCATAAGGGCGTGGATTATCCATTAAAACTTTAGCGGTGTGGTACATATTACAAAAGGACCTCTGGAGATAAAACAATTTGGACACGACCTTGGCAATTGCAGAAAAGACCCTAAACAGAAACAGGAAATGTGATCGGGTCCTCCATCGCCACCGAAGATCACATGCCTCAAGCGACGGCCTTCGCAACCAGCATCGGGGCCAAGACCACTTGGTTGCAAAGGGGAAGTTGGGCGCTGCCGCGAGTCCCCAGAGGGCCTCCAAAGGAGGTTGATGAACACCTCACGCAATGCCGACCGGCGTCAAGGCTTGGGGCTGCGACCGGCATCTTGGTCAGCCGCAACACAAGGGAAACCGAGAATGAAGACCAACATGCCAATATGGCCCTTCTCCTCGCCACCATGGCCGGCCAGAAGGGCAATCAACGCCAATGAACTCCACATACATAAGAAGGCAAACTAGCGCTTATTAAATCGACCCACACTTGAGTACCCTGTCTTCCTCCTCGGAAGCACGGTAGAATCGCCCAGCAGCCACCGCCCAGCACCGCGCCATAGCACCAGAATAGCGGAGCTCAAAGAATGCGAAAAGGCAACTTTATTGATGGAGATGCCAGGATCCAACTCCCTCGCTTGCTGTAGCTCATGCCATTGGAGGAGGACAGCAAAGAACACCAGCACCTGGGCGCACCTGATCCAGCCGCGGGGATCTAGCAGCCTACTCCAAAATACCACGAAGGGACCAGTCGGCAACTTAGCTAAGCCGACATCTCGCCTCGGCCATTGCCGGACGGCAACACCGCGGAAAACGGTCTCGGTTCGGCCCAGAGCGACGGTGGAGACTCTCAAGGGCTAGGGCAGAAAGAGAAGAGGAGAGGGGGAAAGAGCCACCCCTCTCTCATTGTAGGTGAATATAGTGTCCTAACAATAATAGTTGTCCTCTACAAGGGAGCTTGATAACATAATTTACAATTTCAAAGTATATATATGTAGTAATAGAGCCCAATTTGAAGTTGTTTGCATTTCATTAAAGTTGCTATTCTATCCAGCAATATATGACACATAAGCAAAGACGATAATCCAAATGTTAGGAAAACTAGCTATAAATACACTTCTCGTGCAAATATTAATATTTGACATGTTACGTGAAGTGTTGATTTCCTTCTTTTCATGGAGTGTTTCTCATATTCCTCCATAAAGAAATGATGCCAACTTTCGACCAAGAAATCAACAAGAGAAAAAGTTGCCGGCGAAAAGTTAAAATATTCTTATACCGTGACTACCCGAATAACTTGTGATAGCGTGGACAACGATGCATGCGTATTGTGTATTATTACTCTATTGTGTGTAAAATAGTATGTGATTGAACTGCCCCTGTCGTGTGTTGTGTGAACAATTGTATGGGATTACTCAGTTGAACAGTAACTGAATTTTGTACAGTTCTGATAGTTGTATGCATATCTTTGCAGGGAATGATCCAGATAAGTTTACTATGGGAATTGATCACAATGGTTTTTTTTGTGAACTGTATGAGCCAATTACCTACATGGATGTCACTCTAGATTTTTTTGACAATTGCAACACTGAAACCTAGTCTCTGCTTTGGATTCATGATTTTGTGAAGCAACTTGGTCATTTAATCACTGAGAGGATGAAGGTGTATTGGTCTTTACCTGCAAAAGAAATAACTTATGGGCTTGTTTGCATTGAGAATGATTCAGTCATTGTCGCAATGATAGATGTTGTGAAGGAGCACAAGACACCGACACTTTTGGTTGATCACACAGATTTCCTAAAATATTTAGGCCTGATTGCATTGGCAACTTAGGGCCAAAGGTAGCAAACACGGTTCCAGATACAGGAAATGCGAGCTCAAGTGGAGAAGGAAATGCAAGCTCATC
This sequence comes from Poa pratensis, assembly GCA_947311845.1. NCBI lineage: Eukaryota > Viridiplantae > Streptophyta > Magnoliopsida > Poales > Poaceae > Poa > Poa pratensis. Next base: position 4,915,885 of record CAMZMU010000113.1, on the reverse strand, counting down.
TTGTATAATTTTTGCAGCAAAATTTGATACATGAAATGCAGGAGATGAAGAAACCGACAGTGATTTTGATGCAGAGGATGGTGATGATGACATGTTTGATGCAAATGTGAACAAGGAACTGAATGATCATAATGAAATACATGATCATAATGAAGATGTCTTTTGTGGGCTCTTTTGTTCGTAAATATGCAAGAAAACAGGCTCTTTTCATTAATGTTTAGTGTTTACTCACCCTTCCGAATCTGGATCGAAATGCTCTTTGCTAAATCTTTTGGAGGTTTTTCTGCAAAAACTTAAATCCACCGTGGTAGCCAGGTGTCTTCTCCTAAGTGGGTTTGTACCAATTTGAAACAACCGAGCAAGTTTTTTACCACTCCACCCCATTCTGCAAGTTCTTGATGAATTTGCTCCACCCTGACAAGTTGTTGTGTGGTGGGTGCTAATACCTCTAACTTTATTAACGGCCCGTTACCAGCGGAGTCTGACTGTCGGTCTAAAATAGAGATCCACATGTTGGGTTAGAGAACTATTTTTTTACATGGTTAGAGAACTAGTTAGTCAACATAATAACAAGGTTAACTTTCAAAAAAAAACATAATAACACGGTTAAGTGCTTTCTGAAAAGACTGATCTGAAGAACATTAGTTTCTTGTGATTTTCCGCGATGCTAGTGGGTTTCCAAAAATAATGCGCAAATGTGGTGGTTTTTTACAGTTTTCTCTATGTGCTCACATATATTTTCAAAAAAGTGTAAAAAAAATTGGTACTCCAACAGCTCTTTACATCAATTTGAGCTCGGTATTTAGAAAAAAAAGACAAAAAAATATTTATATGTTTAAAAAATCATGTCTTTTGATATATGGATACATATTTAAAAATTCTTCCATCGGGTCTCCTTGCTCCAGGGTATTTACCTAGTACTTAGCCTCTTCTCCAATTTTATGTACCACAAACACATGCCTTAACTGGACACCATGCAGAGTTGAACCACACGTTTTTTTTTTGTAAAAGAGAGGACCAAACTGGACCAACTCATAATTTAGTTTGGGTGGCACCACTTTCAGGTGACAGCGTGTCCCAACCTGTCGGCCATCAGTTTCACCCGATGACCCACCGGCTATGGTAGGTCTCCCTTGCAAACCACCAGCTTGTAACAATTGAAACAACCTGAAACTTGGGTTCAAGTAACAGCCCGCCATCTTGGCCATCAGAACTTTGTGTGCATTACGCATCCCATCAAGCTGGCAGGTACCCAGCACAAACAGGACACATCTTGGTTACCTACCCTGGATGATAACTCTTGCTAATCGAGTGCTGCTTCCCACCGAGGAATCACCACTCTTGTTCCCTTTCCTTGATCGAGTAGTGCTCTCCTATCGCACTACTCTTGCTTTCACCTGCGGTGCCCAACAAAGAAAATAAACCTTAAGACGTAGATGAATCAAACGGTGAACCAGAAAATCTTATACCCAAAAGTAACAGAACATTTTGAGCATAACTGAAACCTCAGATGACCGCCAACAACTAGCAGCATCCAAAGGCAGAACTAGGAGTTAGAACAAGTGACGTTAAAGCTATGTACATGTGCGTATTAAAATGAAAGTGTATTAGAGCAGCTTAACCTAATTTGTGATGTCGCTTGACATAGCGTAGCTGTGCCACTTGAACATCATCATCAGGTGACTCGAAGTCACTGATTCTTAGTAGTCTGCACACAAGACAAGATTAAGATTAGTAGACAGCACAGGCAAGAAAAATCAGGAACCAGCAAATCTGATACAAAATAGAAAACAAGGCCAGCTTAGGCTAACCTTGATATCTCAGATGATAACCACAAAACCACAAGGATCCATGCAAAGATCAACAAGACGTTCCTAGCTTACTCCAAATAGCAGGACTTGAACAAGCTCCAGGCCTGAAACATCATACATATAGTTGTGAATTTTACATGAATAATGCTCACCAGTCACCACACATCCCAGAAAAAATGTACACAAACAAGAAACTAAAACACCACCACCGGCGACACAACAGATCAATGCACAGAACAAATAAAGCACCACAGTGAACATACAAGTACAAAAACCAATCTGAGATCATAAGTCAGGTGAGAATATAACTGAAAACGTGGTAGCATCTTCTGACAAATATACAGCACAGCAAACAAACCACAGGTCATAGACAATATGGTAGCTGAATCAAATAATGAACTTTTCTAGATGTGGACTTTGTACACAGAGGGAGCTTATGTCATATGTTACAAAAGTCCTGCCTATGTTAGCAATACTGTCTCTACAGGGGCATATCAAGCACACATGTTTGCCACTAGTAGCAATGGCACAGCGAAGCTTGAAACCTAACCTGCTCTAGGGCCAGCGAGATTTTTCTCTCCTGGCATGTTTCAAAATGGAAAATCCCATGAATGTATTCATATCTATGAGAAAGATGGATTCTTTAGAACACGCTAAAGCAAGTCTGCAATGCCAGACAGAAACCATTCGGCTGCAGCCTTGTTCAATTCTGGGGTCTGGTCGACATTAAAGGATTTCATCTGTCCTGCACAATTGCAGAACACCGAGGACCCGAGGAAGCCTTTCCTTGTTCTTGCAAAACACTTTGCTTGTCTGCAATGCAGTGGTTGCAACTCGCAGCCCAGATGCCTCCTCATTTCATGAGGAATTTCCTGCCGATAGCAAAGCCAGCTCCTCAACACCACTCAGGGTGCATCTTCTGGATTCACAAAGCTCATCACTGTTCAGCACATGCAAAGCTGAAGATAGCGATGAAGTTTCCTCATACTTCTCTCCTCGAACCATTGGATGAATTCGGTCTCCTTTGCATTCCAAACTGCAAATTTTCCCTAGCCCTATCACCAGGGCGTCCCAGGTCATCCAAATTCCGGTTACTAGTATTTCTTGAAACGGAGTTGAGACGCTCATCATCATCAGACCTCATGCCAATCCTCGAGTCCGGAAGCATGTCCAGATGCCTCGGTCTCGGTCCACCAGCCCTCATGTTCCTTATGTTGTTTGAAGAGTTCCTTCCTGGAGTGTTGGAAGAAATTTTCATGGCTAGGAAGTCCTTGGGGATGCTATCCAAGTCCATGAAACATTTCCTGGCCTTCGCGTCGGCTACCAGTGCCGCCCAGTCCTCTGACTGCACGAGAGCATTGGCATTACCAACAACCTAGAAAACAACAAATACTATTAGTACTACAGCATACGTCCGGAGCATCTAAGATATCATTTAGTACATGCTCTTGATGTTTTTCTGAAAGAGATTAGAGGTGTACCCATAGAGCTCTCTTAGCTCGAGTAAGAGCGACATTCATACGGCGTATGTCTGCAACAAAACCCACGCCATGGTTTGAAGCACGGACACATGACATAATAATCACATCACGCTCCTGACCTTGGAAAGCATCAACTGTGTTTATGTAGATATCTTTTCCTTCCTCAGTATTCATAACCTCTTCAAATTCCCGTTGAAGACACTTCAACTGCAACTTATATGGAGTGATTATACCAACAGATGCTTTCTTGCCACCATTAGCTTTCACGAGCTTCTGAAGATGCTCATACAAGCGCAATGCAAACTGCGCTTCATGAACATTCTGGTATGAAGATGAGCCACCTCTATGAGACTCACGACCGTGCGAGATGTCATAGAAAATGTAAGGTGCCATTAATGCATCTCTGTAATACGACTCATCGGGCAATTTGACAACACTTTCACTGTCTGTAAGACGCCCTTGATAGAAGTATCTTGATGGAAACTCGCGGATCTGGGGATGCATTCGATATTGCACCGACAACAAAATGGTAGGGCAGCCAGCCTGCTGAAACCTCTCAAAAAGGCTCCTGCTATAGAGTAAAGTTCCAGCTGCTTTGCTTATAACAGTGGCAGGGAGCTGCTGAGGATCGCCAACCAAGACACATCTAGCAGCACCAAGTGCAAGTGGAGGGAGGACTCCTACTTCACTAGCCTGAGCAGCCTCATCAATAACCACCATATCAAAACCATGACTAAGACGAGAAAATAACCTGCGCCCACTGCTTGACACTGTTGTAAAAACAATTTCTGCTTCGTTGGCAAAACTGGCTTCCAGTCTAGACCTAGCATCTTCCAGATTGAAGTTACTGCCAACACGGAACCTGCTTTCCAATATCAGCAGCCGTGACATCTCTACAAGTACTTTATCCCTGCTTTCTACAGAGGCGGCAAGTTTTTGAAGGAGAATATCACGGTTCCGATCCCTGTTAGCAAGCACTTCAGGATCAACCCCAACTGAACCCTGGGATCTACCAGACACTGCCACCATATTAAGTTCCCTCTGTAGAAGCCCTATCTCCTGCGATAACTGCTGCTCGCGGCCTTTTAGCTGCTGTAACCACCCAATTACTTCATCACGGCCCTTCATTAAAAGCTGTTCCGTCCGTCGCTCAACTGAAACAGCTTGGGCAGCACGAGACTGTGTATCAACTCCAACACGAGCAACATCAGGGCGGTAGACCTTCATCTCACCATCTATGAAACCTCGGTCTAGAACACGAGAAAGCAGCTCATCTGTTGCAGCATTTGATGGAGCACAAACAAGCATCCGTGGTTTGGGGCAAAGCTTGGGAAGAGTGCGAAACAGGTTCTGATCCATGCTCTGTAAAACTTCGTCAATAGACCCCGCAGCAAAAGATTCTGTAGTGCTGTTAGTGGTAGTACCAACTTGCTTGTAACTTTCAGGAGCAAGTTTCTTTAGCAGAGCAGCATAGTAATGTTGATACTGAACAAGATGAATAACATTTAGCATTCCCCAGACAGTGTGGGTTTTCCCTGTCCCGGGAGGACCTTGTACTAATGTGAAAGGCCATGGCTCTTGTTTCTTAACCACTCCATTGCTCGTGCCAGCAGCTGTGTGCATTGCAGCCCAGTGAATCGCCGATAGCTGAGGCCCATTGAAAGTACGATTGAGATGGTCAGAAAAACTTGGCGTGAAACAGTCAGGCATAGCAGGTGGCTGCTCTTGATACTTGGGGAAGTGCTCTGGACTGGGCTGAAGAATTGCATTTTGCATCTGATGAGAAGATTTTTATCAGCATCAACCGAAAATATTAACGAAGAAAGCCAAACAATACGTAAGTATAATATATGTGTATATATATTACCTGCGCACTAAGGCGTCGGAAAGCATGCAATGCTACATATTCCCTCTGTGTTGTTGCAAGAGAACCAAGACCAGTTAGATACCAGGTACTCCGAGGTTGGAGTTTCTTCAGAACATTAGTCTCGCTGCAAATACAGCACAAAAAATACAAGCAAAAGTATTAGGGCGCGTTTAACAAATATACAAATGATGGATAAAAGGTCAAGTAAACTGAACCTAACAACCTACTCCCTCTGTTTTTTAATATAAGATGTTTTAGCTAGCTCACATGTTGACTAGGTGCACACCCAAATAAGTGTGCATACACACTAAAACATGTCTACATACATGTTGACACGTGAATATGGACAAAAGCTAAAACTTCTTATATTTATGAATGGAGGGAGTAGCAACTAATATCTAAAAAAAATGTGTACATCCATGAACCTTGTAGCAGTGTCTGTTAGGGTGATGGAATTTTAACTGAGGTCTAGCTTAGACTAGTCCACTAAGCTGGTGATGTTTGTCAGCACTAGATAAATCAGAAAATACTCCCTCCATTCACTATTATAAGATGTTTTAGATATTTCAATATGAAGATACAGAGACCGAAATGAGTGAACCTACACACTAAAAGGCGTCTACATACATGCATTAAAAAAAAACTAAGACATACTCCCTCCGTATCAAAATATAAGACTTTCTAGCTTTTCTGACTTTGTCCTGATTCGTACATACTAGACATGTTTTAGTGTGTTAATTCACTCATTTAGGAACGAATCAGAACATAGTCAAAAAGGCTAGAAAGTCTTATATTTTGGGAGGGAGTACTATAATAGTGAAAGGAGGGAGTGGAAAACTACAAAGAACTGCAGAGCAGATGATTTTGTGTGCATGCCTAACTGTTAAATGTAACTGTAAGTGTGAAAACCCTGACCTTAGAAGCTAAACAAAATTAATAAGTTGGAAACAAAGCGTTGCTAGTGAATCAACAAAAAATACTGCTCATTCCAAAGAAACCCTGTACATTGTGCGGTGCAGAATTTATCATGTCCAACATGATATAGTCCAAAGTACAGTTGACCTAAATAAGTTAGGCATGCAACTTTCAAGGGAGTCATATGCATGTTAAAAAAAAAATCTAACACAACTTCTCATTCAAAATAACAGTCCTACTCAGCAAACATAACAATTCAAAATCTCGCAATTCTAAAGAATGAGCAGTAACAGTGCATTTGAATGAACTAACAGATAGGTTTTAATAGTGTTTACCTATGATCAAAAAATCATTTTAAATGCATCAAAATGTGGTCAACATTGTGTTGGACAGCTAAAGAACGATGATAAACACTAACACTAGATTACCTGCTAGAATCAAATGAATCCCCAACATAAAAATGGATAATTGCTCCAATGGGTTCACGTGTATCAATAGGCATATGGCGCCTGACTGTACCTACAAGCCGTCCACTTTCTGCTTCAGCATCTTCAGTTGAAGCAGCGCTCTTCCTATTAGATCTACTAGACTGGGCTGCTAGTAAACAAAAAGAAGTAAGCACAGTTGTCAAACATATTTGTGAAATATAAAAATATAGAAAGAGCCCATCTTCAGTAATGCTACCTGAACTAGGTCGAGGGAATGACAAAATGGCAACTTCACCTTCTTTGAAAGTCCATTTATATTCATGTGTTGGTAGAACAATGACATCATACCATCCTGAATAATTTAGGCAAGGTGGTCACAATGGAATACAAGGCAACATCACTACTATATATAAAAGCTTGAAGAGCCTCGGCACAGTAGCCTTTTTTTCTTGCAGAATTTTTTAAAAAAAAAAAAAACTTTGCGTTCTCCGAAAATTATATACATGAAATATATGCATGCCGACGAGTAGATTTCATTCCAGTGATCGGTTTTGAGTTTGATCGAGTCTAGCTCCTTAATTTTGGATCCAGATTCGCACAAACATTTGACAAAATTTGTCAAATTTGTCGCACTCGGTCATCCGTTTAAATTTTCATTTCACAAGTAGATGTATATCACCCTACACAAATCGGCCCTCGGAATAAAACTTTCTGCAAAAAAGACCCGCTCGCCACTTTTTCGCAGAAAAGAATTTACGTTTTACTAAAAATTATAAATCAGCCTCCCGGCCAAAAATATAAATTGGCCCTCCAGAATAAAACTTTTTGAAAAAAAAGCCCCGCTCGCCATTTTTTGTAGAAAAGCCCACGTGTTTTCCAAAATCAGCCTCCCGGAATAAAAACGCGTGGTTCTTTTACGCAAATGTCCTTGCCTTTTCCAGATATTACAAACTAACTACTATCCTACTATATATAATGGCGCGAAGCGTCCGAGTACTGTAGCTACTGTAACAGTATGTTTTAAACTTTTTATATCAACGGACATAAATATATACATTTCTCTTCAAACTTCAAATTCGTTGCATTTTATACCGTGCAAAAAAAACAAATTCTGACAGATTTCAAAATTTCATTAATCTTCAAAATTAGTTAACCAAAAAAAGGATATTTTTAAACGGTACCAAATAATGATTTTCACCAAGCAAATTTGCTACAGTGTAACAATAGCTACAGCACCTACAGTGTTACTATAGCATGCTACAGCAGTCTTTTTTTTTCCCAAAACCACAAGAAAAATTATACATGAAAAATTTACTAGGTTCCATTCCCATGATCGGTTTCGAGTTTGGTCGACTCTAACTCATTAAATTGTGATCCAGATTCGCACAAATATTCGTCGAGTTTTGTCCAACTCGTCGCACTCGGTCACCCGTTTGAATTTTCTTTTCACAAATAGATGGATATCACCTTCCCAAACAACTTTCGTGTTTTAACCTTCTTATTTTGACAACATATAGATATGCACTTTGCTCGCCGCTTTTTCGCAGTAAAGCCCTACCGTTTTCCAAAAAACCATACTACTATATAATAGCCGGACGGATTCGCGGCCTCTCATGCGCCCGGGCACTGTAACGCCGCACATCCGGACGAGAAAAATATAACAAACATATCAATATGAACATAAAAATAAACATTGCCTATTTATGGCATATGATCAAATTCCAACATTTGAATATTCTAAAATTTTAGATGCATTTCACATCTTAACATTCAAAAAACGTAAAGAAGAAATCACATACGAATAACTTCTCACTATTAACAATTTACAAATGTAATTTTTTTTTAAAAAAAATCGATACATTAAAATCTGAACAACTTTTGAAATGTGGACATTTCGAAATTTAATTTTTTTACTCCACGATATTTACAAATGTGACAAATATGTCAACATGAACACAAAAAAGAAAAATTGCTCACTACTTATGTCATATGATCAAATTTCAAAATTGAATACTTCAAAATTTTGAATGCCTTCCAAACTAAGCATTTCATAAACGTAAATACAATTCAAATATGGATAACTCCCCAATTTTAACAAATTTTCAAAATCTATCAATTTATAAATGTAAACTTTTTCCCAGTTCCAACAGATCTAAGTCTGAACAACTTTAGAGGGCGGACATTTTCAAATTTGAATTTTTTTCACACCACGGTATTTCTTCTTCTAAACTATTTCTAAAATATGCACAATTTTTAACCATAAACTTTCTTTGCATTTCAATAATTTCCAAATCTGCACGATTTTAAAATGTACACAAATTAAAATTAAAATTTTACCACACGTGCACGACACACAAAGTTGAATATTTCAAAAAATTAAATGCCTCTAAAATCTAACCATTTTGTAAACATAAAAAAAGAAAATCTAAATAATTTCCCATTTTGAACAATTTTCAAAATCTAAGCAATTTTTAAACGTAAACTTTCTTTGCATTCCAACAATTTCAACTCTTCAAAAAATTTAAATGTCAGCATTTCAACATTTGAATTTTTACCACACATACGCGGCATACGCCGCGCTAAGTTACCTAGTATTTTTTATGATTGGTCTACAAATAAAAAATGTAGAAAACATACCTCTTTCACGCCTATCCACACTTTTCACACGCACCATGACATGTGCTTCCCTTGATACAGTCTCTAGACTCTCCTCATAGGAACTACATAGCTGAGCTCTGCATTCCTCAAAAAGCAAAGGCTCAAAAACTTTAATGTACTCCTCAGCAGAATCAAAGCTTCCAGGAACACACTGAAGTTCTTCCTCCTCTGTTCACATAACAAATATACAACTTGCCTTAACGACTAAAAGTGATCATTCCATTAGATACAACGCATTACACATGTATCCGCCCAGAAATAAATTCAGTGCAATATATTAACAATGAGAGAAAAAACACAAAGAGCTCTAATTTGACCAAACTAGAACAGTCTTAAATATAGAACAAAAGGAGACGTCGATAAAAGGAAGTGCAGCATTTCATAAATAAATTATGAATGTCTACAAGGCTGCGCTCATCTTAAGCATGTAACGGTGCCTCTTATGTTAATGGAAGTCACTAAAACAGAATGATAGCATTTGTGAGAAAGATATACTAGGCAAATCATAAGCGCAGAAATAAATGTGTTCATAGTACATATTTTTCCAGATTAAACAATGGTGTTGGTAAACCAAAGATATCCAAAGAAACACGGATAATGCCGACAAACTAACCTGGATTATGCCAGAACTTGTCATTTGTCACTTCCCGTATAAGTCGTTCGACAGATGTGTCATTGTACTGTGTGTTATTTGCTGAAGCTTGTCTTTTCGGGACAAGAGACCTTTTGTTGGCTGGCTTCTGGTCTGCAGTATTTTGTCCTGTTAGAACTGCTCTCTGAGAAGATACTGGTCTGCCCTTGAACTGCTTGGAATCCATGGGTTGCTTTGAAGAAGCCTGCCGTGGCACAGATTGTTGATAGCAATCTGAGGGGGGTTCTTCAGAATTAATTTTCTTTGACCTGCCCTGAGATCCCGACTCAATATCACCATTTGGTTCGCCATTTTGGTCACTTGGATCTGCAGAATTACTTCTTTCTGAACCAATCAGTTCAGACTGTTTCTGGTCTCTGACGACTGGCTGGCTTTGTTTTTCTGCACCTCTTTCACCAACACCACGAGAACCTTCTTTCACGGTACGTGTAACAATTGGTGCTGGAAAAGATGATTGCCTCCTCGGTGTTATTGTCTTCATTGTGCCTGCTTGTTTTGCTTCCTCAACATTAATGAACACAGTCTGTCTGGCCCGCTTTTTGCCAAGCATTGCTACTTTGTGTTCATCTAACTTAGGTCTCTTTGCAGGGTTGTTTGTAAACTTCAATGCATAACTGGCTTCTACTCCTCTGACATCCTTGGACCTGTTGCACTGGTCTAAATCATCCCCAGGTTGATTTCCTTTACATTCAGAGTTTTTTGTGATCTCAGGTCCTGTTGGAGCACGTACCACTGGATCCTTGGACACATCAACCATCTCAGTGTCACTAGGATCAGCAGCAGCGTCATCTTTAATCGCATAAGCAGATTTAATATCAGCAGATTCTCTCTCTATAGATTCTCTTTTCACTTGTGTACTTGCCATACCAGCCGACTCTTCTTTGTTGCTGACACTACTTCCTGCGGTATCAGAAGCACAATCTGCATCAGACCACTCTCCCTCTTCTCTTTCAACAGCTTGTGAAACCTGATTGGAGGGCTCACCATGATGAGCAATTGTTGGCATAGATGTAGAAGCGGCAGTCGCATCCAAATTCTCTTCTGTCTTTGCATTTTGTGAAACTTTGCTTCTCACAAAAGGTTGAAAACCTGAACCAGAAGATGCGTGCCTAAAAGCATAATTGTTCAAAATCCCTTGTGTCTGAGGCACTCCCTGTTGCAGAAACAAATTTGAGGGATATATATTGGGAACAGAAAGTTGAGGTTGGGACACAACAACTGCAGCTTCTTCTTCAGCTTCTGTTGGGAGCTCATTGAGATCAAATAACATCCTTCCTCGAGATCCCATGTCATGTGTAAATGCATATAGCTTTAATATTTAACCTGTGAACTCGGCAACTATCTTCAAGGGCAACAGCACCTAATGGAGGAGAGCTGTAGCTGACCTTCTGGTATCTGCAGCAACAACCAGCATGACATATCAGTAATATACAAACAGAACAGGGTGTTAAACGGCTGCCTAGACGCTTTAATCGACTGGTGAGATAGCCCGCCAACAAGAGGCAAGGAAGGAGAGCCGAAGAAGTAAAAAGTTAAAGCAGAGCTCCCATTGAATGGTACTGCAGAAAAGACACATGTCGGTCAGCTGGTGCGACCTGGATATATCATGCTTCCCTGAATTCCTTTCACATTAGAACCCAGCCCACTTTGTCTTGTTGCCCACTTCCTACCCATCTTAAGTACTTGGGTTCTAGGGATAAATGACCTCGGCATCCAGGCAGACCCTTTATAGAGTAATGAAGTAATCCCTCCGTTTATAAGTTGTTATAACTTTTTCTCAATCACATGTATCTAGAAGCGTATTAGTATGTATGTTCACTCATTTCAATCCGTATGTAGTCCATATTAAAATGTGCAAAATATCTTATAATTCGGAACGGAAGAAGTATGTGGAATATAACAAGGAGAAAAGTCAAAAGTAACGGTGGTGTGTTGGGTGGAAAGGTTAACATCACGACCTAAAGAGCTCAGGCTAGTATAGGTGTCATTTTCCAAAGGTATAACATTGTCATACACCCCATTATGTTTCAAAAATGAACAAAAGCATATACAAGATAAAAGCAAATACTAATTGGATTTCAACAAGTACAGCAATACTATGATTAGGTTTCCAACCTTGACAAACAGCTACAAAGGAAAAATACAACAAGCAAAGCTCGTATGGCGAGACTAGATTCCATTTCTTCCAACCCAAAAATAGGTTTTCCTATCCAACAGAGGCTACATTACAGGCTGTGGATCAAAGAGTATATCTCAATGAAGAACTTAAAAACTTCTCACTGTCTCCACTCAGTCCTAAGATCTGGTAATACAACGTCAAAATCCCAAGTTTCAATGTAAGAAAATCCTGATTTATTTCTAAATAGTTATAAAAACAATATACTAAAGTGGATTATGTACACAGATAAATGATTCACAGCTACACCGAATAACAAACTAACTAAAGAATCAATTCAAATGCTGCACGGTTGCAGCTACAACGCTAACGTGGCTGCAACTAATTAAAGAAACAGGACACCTAGTCGTAGCAGCATATCTGTCTCTTTAAAATTTGTACTTGACAGTTGACACAACCAAGATAGATTACTACAACTACAAAAAAGATAAAATGTGAAATGCTTCTCCTATAACAGAGTACAAAGTACCTTCTGCTACACATGTTGGACTCAACACTGAATTAAGTATGTATCAGTATGCGACAAATGACACATTTAAACGAACTAGCAAAAAATGCAGCATTGCAGCAACGATTCAAAGCTATGATGAATCTAGAGCTCTCTATAACAGGAGTACAAAGTACCTTCTGCTACACATGTTGGACAGTTCATCAGCAACATCGCAACTGGCATCCTTACTAATTAACAGAGCAGGACACACAACCGACTCTCTGCACCTTCTACTTGACAAAACAAATCTTGATGACTTACTACATTAAAGGAATATCAAACTTGACATACAAGCCAACATTCAAAACTAATTGATGGTATACTGAACGCTGCTTCTGCTGACCTAAGAAAGTGAATTAGCTCTTATGTAAAGTTATCTAAAGAGGAGTATCTCTGAATGGTACAAGACTAAATGGACGGAGTACCTTCTGCTATACACTAATGATAATGATAAATCCACCCCAAACCAGTGTAAATCCTACACAGCTTCAGCTACAACCCAATAGGTAGTGCCTAAGAACCAACAAAACAGGACACCTGGTTAAACAAACCTCCCAATTGTCTACTCAACAAAACATAGCTTGATGATTAACTACAACATCACAGGATTATCCAAATCAGACAAAAACAGTCCCCTTTTTTAACAAAGGGAAGGTGAAATTTGTCCTCTATTATTGGCGTAAACAAATCTATTAAAAGAAAACTGAACCAGCAGCAGCAACTAATGAGAGGGAAAACAATGTAGGCACATGGACATTACTACCGCAGCTACACCATGACGTAACCCACTTTTCGTTCGGCCGATCTACCAGGATACAGTATTTACGGCCCCGCGTCTTAACTCAGGAAATCGATCCCGTCGGAAATTCGCTGCGGAATCCAAAAACCCGTCCCCTGGATTGGAGGCAGTTGCTAGATTCGGCGAATCGCCCAGAGCCCTGATCCCCATTCCGTTTCCAGATTCGGCAAAATCACCACATCATCCCCACAATTAAATACCGAGTTCGGTCGGCAAAAAAAAAATACCGAGTTCGGTCGGCAGCCCACGCCCCCCATCCCGCCCGCCTAACTCCAGGGAAGTGAAGGAAAGGTCTCAACCCGGCCCGCCCACGCGAATCCATCCATCCTAGGGTTTCGTCATTCGAGCGCCGCCCCGATCAATTCCGCGTAGAAGCCGCGTGGCGGCGGTGGGTCCTAGGGTACGCCGTAGAATCGTAGGAGAAGGAGTCATGCAGGGGTTGGCGGGGGATCTCCGTACCGATCGTTGTCGTCGTCGGTGTCGGCGGCGGAGGCCAGGCCAGATCCGTCTCTGTTTGACTAGGGTTCGCTCCTCCTGTGCGTGAGTGTTGTTCTTCACCGAGTATTTTTGTTTTTGGTTTGGTGGCTTCTCCTCCACCTCCTCTCTCGCCTCACGAGCGGTCTGCTGTGTGCCGAGTGACGACGAGACTACTACAGCTTTCGCTTCCTTCTTTCTTCAATTCTCGAAGGAGAGAGAGGAGGGGTGGTGCTTCGGTGTGAGGAGGAGAGGCGATGGGTGGGGGCTCCATTTATAACCTCCATGCCTTGCCCAACACCCACCTGCTACGCGCACCAAACTGTATATACCAGGCACGTTGCCTGTCTCTGGCCGGTGGGGCCGTGTAAGAGGGAGCCAGCTGTAGGTCAGGACGGGCGGTTCGGGAGCACCGCGGCTGGAACCGGGTGTGGGCCCCGGTCGCGCGTGGTGTGTGCGGGCGAGTGTGCATCTCGGACGCACGGTGCGGTAGAGCGTCGCACGCATCGGCTTCGACCGGAACTCGTTTGTTCGCTTCTCCCTCGTCTTACTCCGATATCTCAAAAGGAGTCCCGGAAGTAAAAAAAAGAAGAAAAAAAAGCCCTTCCCGTGCAAATCCTTTTTTTTCAATTTCGTGCTACGCAAGAAGAATGGGACAGAGCATTTAATGGCATAATAACATTCTTATCATATTTTTCTCATGTGATTTGATTATGTTTATTAGGATTCATAGTGGACCAAACACTCAAGTTTACAAAATTTGTGTGTTTTTCAATCTTCCGTTTTGTGCATGAATTTCTATCATATTCTTATGTTTTTTCCTTTTTATTTTTTGGTTTTTTAGAATCTTATGGACCAAACACTCAAGTTTACAAAATTTGTGTGTTTTTCAATCTTCCGTTTTGTGCATGAATTTCTATCATATTCTTATGTTTTTTCCTTTTTATTTTTTGGTTTTTTAGAATCTTATGAACCAAACATATGCCTTTTAACTTTCTCTTCCTCGGAAGACTTCTGTCTGTTGAGAAGAGAGTTTTGTGTTGCCTTGTCAGCTGATTTAGTTCTAAACTCTGAGATCTTTGTCGTGGTAGTTCTCTCTCTAAGTTCTACCCCTTCCTCTTCCTCTTCCTCTTCCAAGTGGCTCGGTTTCCCTCCATGCATTCACGGCATTGAACAAAGTGCATGTGTAATCTATTGGGTTACGTAGCAGAATTTAAAAAAATTGACCTACGTAACAGCCAGGAACAACTATGAAGGTACAATCAGGGTTAGATTTCATTTGTTACCGACACAAAGATGTGGAACGAGTGTCGATGACGATGTTGATGAAGCCTGATGAAGATTCTCACGGCCAGGCCTGGCGGTGAGAATGTTGTCGATCCCTCGTACAGCCTTCTGGATCCAACAGAGCGAGAGTCAGACGTCTATGACGTCTCACCCCTCTGAGAGCTCGCACACGTACATCTGTCAAAGTCCAGCAGCGCTTCGCCGTGCTAGAGTTAAGAGCAATTGGTGTACGAGAGGTGGAGAGAACCCCAACACATGGGAGAGAGGAAGAGAGAATTGATCTAGACAATGGGATTCTCCAGACGTGGGAGACCCCCAAAATCCTTAGCAGAAATAAATAGCTAGTTTGGCACCTTCCATACCTTAAAAGAATTGTATCCAAAAGGAGAGGGGGTGGGGGTTTATATAGTAGCACCAAGGGGTAGGGTGGCTTGGTGGAGGGGCAAAGCCCTCCACTGCCTCCACCGCTGCCGCCTTGGGGTGGGCCCCACCCCAGGTCCGAACCGACCTAGGGCTGGGGTCCCACCCCCAAACCCTAGCGCTGCCGGCCGGGCCCCCTTGTGGGCCGTGGGGCTCACCTCGGTTGGAAAGGGGCGCCTCCCCCCTTTGCCTTGCGCCGGCCCACCCTTTCCTTGGAGGGGTGTGGTTGCCTTGTGGGCCCATGGGGCCCACTCGGCAGCCCCCTTATGGTGGGCTCCGGTGATTTTCTATTTATTAATATTTTCCTTTAATATTTTTTTGTCTAATTAATTCCTAACTCGAATAATCCTTTTACAGAAAATTCCTGGAATTAATTATTTAACATACAAACCTATTTGCATGATCTGGGACACCTGGTGTCCGCATACAAAAACATCGGACAAATATTTCCTCTATATAAACAATCGGAAAATAAAACGGATACCTCCTTTTAACTCTATGATCAACTCTGAATATAATTCTATCACGCCGGAACCATCCCAGTGAAGGGGATCGTAGATAGAAAACAAAAAAATCCTACCGACGATAACCAGAAACTAGCCAAGATCTATAACTATGCAGATATACTATACGGAGGAGAACGGAGTACATACCCTTGTAGACCGAAAGCGGGATTACGTTCCCGCACAAACGTTGTCGATGAAGCCGACGAAGCCGACCTCAAGGTCGTGTAGAGGAAGTAGACATACTCCCAGCGCTACCCGAGTAGCGCCTAGTAGTTCCACACACGTACGGTGTAGATGACGACCTCCGGGCTCCAGATCCAGCAGAGCAGTGGAAGCGAAAGATTGGATCTAGCAGCACGGCGGTGTGCGTATAGTGGAGAGACTTCCCTCCCAGTACGCAGCTCCAGAAACGGAACCACGCTCAAGGTAGGAGAGAAGAAGAAGAAGAAGAAGAAGAAGAAGAAGAAGAAGAAGGAGATGGGTGAATTTCCAAGGCATGGGCGGTCCCCTATTTAAAGGTGGAGGAGGGAGGCCACACCCATCGGCTAGGCCATGTGGGACTATTCCCACATGGCTACCGCCGGCCATGGGGTGCGTCGGCCCCTTGGTGGGCCCCATTCGGCCCACCTAGGGCGGCTGGCCCCCTTCCCCATTTTTTTTCCTTTTTCCCTTTTGGGGTTTTCCCCTAATGGGCCTCTAAGTCCCATTTAGGTTTAATGCCTTTAAAAAAATTGAAATTAATTAAATAAAAATATATTTAATCATTAATAACACTTATTAATATTAAATACATATTATTTAATTCATTCGAGCTCCGAAACATATTTCGTGGCCTCCGATCAACATCGGACATGTCCCGGAACGCTTCCGGAGTTTCCGGTTTCTTTCTCTCTTGTATCCAATCTAATCGTCACCTACCCTTAAGTGTGTTACCCTACGGTTCGGGATCACACAGACATGAACGAGACACATTCTCCGATCAATGACTAACAGTGGGATCTGGATACCCATGATAGTCCCTGTGTGTCCACGAAAGTCTTTTATCATTCGAACCTTTAGACGTCTAGTCTCATCCTTTTGCCTAGCGATACTTAGATTGTCCGAGCATCGTTCTCCGGTATCACGATTACCGAGCATAATCTCGTTGTTGACAAATCTATCTTTACTCGTCTGTGATATTACATCCCCATGACCTAGTCACATGCTTGCAAGCTCATTGGTGTAATCTCACCGAGTGGGCCGAGAGTATCTATCCTGCTATGTGGATCGGCAAATCCCGCTCTTGATCACTCGCCTCCGCTGCTTCCTTCGGATACCCGAAAGTGACACTTTTTTGTCACGCTATATAAGACATGCCGTTTGATGCAATCAAAGCATCTTCCAGAAGCAGCGATTTGATATGATCACAGTCGAAGGTATGAGCACTACGTTTCTATATCTTTTGGGTATGTCCATCACATCATTCACCTAATGACATGACTCTGTTGTTAACCAACGTAATTATCCATGATCAGGAAACCTTGATCATCTGTTGCCCAACGGACTAGTTAAATAGAGGCTACTAGGGACCTGGTTGTTTACATACCACACGTGTATTAATGTTTTCGCGTAATACAGTTCTAGCATGGTACAAAAACATATTATGAACAATTGAGATATGAAAAACAAAATCACTTTATTAATTGCCTCTAGGGCATATCTCCAACACCCAAGTGAAACTCTCTTTCTATAGATATGCCTGTGCAGACTTGATCTCGTAGTATATCTTCTTTTGGGTCTTCCCGGTCACAATGTTGAGACAACAATGTGCTCCCATTAATAATGACAATCATGTCCATGACCGCAAAACAAGGTCATCCAGCATTAACGGGTTTGTCTAAGAGACAAGACAAAGGGTATAAAAGGTTTGACTATGTTTCTACACGTGTGTATGTGTTTCCCTATAAATCTCACATTAATAAACCATAGCAGTTATATCATAGAAACATAATACATTAATCATGAAGAGAAACAGACGAAGCAACTCAAGCACAGCTAGAAACGGAAGCCGAAGCAGCATCTTCTTCCTTTTTCCATGAAGAGGCCTTCACTTATAAGGCCTTTATTTTCTTTTATTTGATCAGGATTCCTTAGAAGAAATTGGAAGAAAACCGTAGAGAAACGGTTGAACCTTAGCGAAGTATTTTTGGTTCATTACAACCTGATCCTATTCAGAATCGGAGAATAGGGACAATAGGAACGAAGTAGCTCGCTTAAAGAGGAACTACAATGATTCTTTACTTCGATCAAGAAAAAACTTTCTCAATGGAGTTGCTTACTACGAAAAGAAAGATGCCCCACTAGTCTGATCAGATGTATATTTATTATCTGTCGGGCATACATCCAACATAATCATATCTTTTCTCCAAGTTTATATTTTTTCCTTTTCATCTAATTCAACACGCTCTTGAGTTGAGGTATTCTTGGTCCCGAGCCAGAAACTGTTGGGCCACGGCGAAAGAGCTACGCCGGCGAGACCGCAAGCAATTTTTTTTCGCCGAGGCACCTCCCAAGATTCGGCTTAGGGAATAGACAATGATCCTTACCGCTTGACCCTCAGTTGCAGAATGTTGATGGTGCGTCAAGATCGGGGCAGTGCAACCTTGGCTTCCCACGTCCGGCTCCTTGCATCCCTGCTTTGGCGAAGTCGGCGACAAGCTTGTCTTCCCGGTGCCACAAGTGTTGCACCTCTGTCGGTATCCACACATATAAGGTGGAGCAGCACGGTGAACTACTAGGTCTGTGGCGGCGCTTCTAGGATGAAGGTGGAGGTAGCTGCGGCGTAAAAGTGGCACCACAAATCTGAGCTTGCTTCCACTCACTTGGACTGGGCGTGTCTTTTGTCGCAGCCCTCCACCCCTTCATATAGGGAGGAGGTGAGGGGACACAACCTTTGCGTCCCACATCCCCAAAACCCTACTCTTGGTCTTTGTGGGTCCTACCCACTAACCAGTGTCCCCTACCCACTAACAAATCCCCAAAAAGAAAAGGCTTCCGGTGCACATCCTCTTTTTCAAATTCCCAAGACCGTGACATTTACTGACATAATAACATTCTAATTATATTCTCTCATGTGATTTGACTATATTTATTAGGATTCATAGTGAACCAAACACTCAAGTTTACAAAATCGCTATGTTTTTCAATCTTCCGTTTTGTGCATGCTTTTTTTTTAGATTTTGTGCATGCATTTCTGTCATATTCTTATGTTTTTTCCTTTTTCTGCTTTTTAGAATCCTATGAACCAAACATATGCCATTTTACTTTCTCTTCCTCTGAAGGCTTCTTTCTGTTGAGAAGAGAGTTTTGTGTTGCCTTGTATGCTGATCTAGTTCTAAACTCCGAAATCTTTGCATCGGTAGTTCTCTCTCTAAGGATGTGTTCGGTTACGTCGAGGAGGTGTGGAAGCTTCAGCGGCGCTTCAACAGCTTCCGGGCCGTGTACGTCCCTAGGGATGACAACACGACCGCGGACGAGCTGTCACAGATGGCTTCCAAGCGAGAACCAGTACCTCCCGGGATATACATTGAGGTGCTCCGGCAACCCTCTGTGTCTCCCGAGAGGCTCAAGACAAGGTCTACATCGACACTGGGGGCTGGTGACCCGTCTACTTCGACAACCCGGGAAGCCAGCCCAGAAGGCGCGCAAGACCCGGCAGGACCGAGACCAAGGGAAGCTATGCTCCTCCTTGGTCAAATGGTGTTGCCGGTGGAGAGAACCCACCCACCCTGGGCCCTGGACATCGTCAAGTACATGACGGAGCATGCTCTACCGGAGGATGATCACGAGGCCGAGCGGGTGGCTCGTCAAGCCAAGCTCTACGTCCTGATCGACGGCGAGCTCTACCGGCGACGCGACAACGGAGTCAGGCTCCGCTGCATACCACAAGAACAAGGCCAAGTACTTCTACGAGACATCCACGAGGGCACATGTTCAAGTCATGTTGCATCAAGATCATTGGCGGGGAAGGTTTTCCGCCAGGGATTCTACTGGCCAACAGTCCTGCACGACGCCGAGCAAATGGTCAAGACCTGCGAAGCTTGCCAATACTACGCGAAGAACATCAATCAGCCAGCTCAAGCACTGCAACCAATCCCAATATCCTGGCCGTTTGCAGTCTGGGGGCTAGACATCGTCGGCAAGTTGCCAAAGTCAGTTGGCGGACATGAATACCTCTTTGTGGCTGTTGACAAGTTCACGAAGTGGGTTGAAGTAATGCCAGTACCACGCCAGACGGCCCAGGCCGCCATCAAGTTCATCGAGGGGATTGTCTACCGCTTCGGAGTACCCAACAGAATCATCACGGATAATGGCACTCAGTTCACAAGTCGAGCCTTCCTCAGCTTCTGTGAAGAATTGGGCATCAAGGTGTGCTTTGCATCAGTGTCCTATCCAAGATGCAACGGTCAAGTGGAGCGAGCCAATGCGGAGGTCCTAAGAGGTCTGAAAACCAAAGCATTTGACAAGCTGGAGAACAAGGGGAGAAATTGGATTGATCACCTACCCAGTGTACTGTGGTCCATCAGAACAACTCCAAGCCGAGCCACCAAAGAAACACCTTTCTTCCTTGTCTATGGAGCTGAAGCTGTCCTGCCAACAGAGCTAAGGCACGGATCCCCCCGGGTACTCGCATATGATGAAGATGCCCAAGCTGAGCAAAGGATCGATGACATTAACATCCTGGAGGAAATGCGCTGTCGGGCGTCATTGCGGTCTGCTCGATACCAGCAAGGGCTGCGCCGGTATCACAGCCGTCATGTTCGATCCCGGGAATTACAGCAGGGAGACCTGGTTCTCCGCAAGATGCAAAATCTCGAGGGCTTGAACAAGATGTCAAGCAAGTGGGAAGGACCCTACCGGGTTACTCATACACTGAGACCCGGAGCAGTCTATCTGGAAGACGAGAACGGCAGGCCGGAAGGCAACGCCTGGAACATCGAGAATCTCCGCAAGTTCTACCCCTAATTACGAACATGAATCGCCAAACGTCGAATCCGCTAAGCACGCCCAAGGGGCTAGTGTTCTGTAATAGGGTGTAAGAAGTCATCGCCAAGAAATAAAAGATAAGTGTTTCAATTCCGTGAGCCTCAATTTATGTCGAGATGTGTGTTATCCGTAACAACCCCAAGCAGGGGGCTGACATGGTGCCGGTGGCTGACGGGTCGAGCGCGAGTGGCCTATCAGTAGGCACTGCCACCCGATCGTGCCGTACTGCCGCGGAAAGGAGTGAACGGGCAGTGCTGTGTTTTAACGAACCTAAGCACAGAAATGCACATTCAACTTTGCTTGCGGGTTGCTCCGGATGAAACACTATCTCGACATGAAAAGAGGGTCCATTCTTTCCTACTGAAAGTTTGTTGTGTGCAGCGCCTTCCCGGGACAGGAGCTGACGGTGGAAAGCGGTTAAGGAGTTGGATACCCGGGAGGGACAGGATGGATCGAGGACGCGGCAGAAAAACAGCTAAGTCCTTGCATCAGCATCCTGCACTTAGGCATAACATCTCGCTCGGAGTCAATATACCATCGACCTGCGCATGCTTGACAGTTGATGAGAGCCTTTGCGGGGGTAATGCTACCACCCCAGCGAACGGTCCGTTTCCCTCTGGCCAAGTACCTGTGGACAGTGGAGTCAGACACCCGGAAGGTATAGCGCTCTTAGGGGTACCACTGTGTGTGCGGAACAGTCAGGGTATCTGGCACCTAAGGGACCTCCTCTGAAACTTGACAGCGCGTTAGTGCAAAGGAAGATTTGGGACATGACCCCGGGAGTTGAGGCTAGGTTGCATTCATCTGAATTTAAATTCTGAATTACAATTCTGAATTACATTCAGCTGTGCAACTTCTTGACATAACAAGCCTATGCTACTAAGGCCAGTCCAGGGTCACTGGCTGTGCAGACTTGTCTTCTGTTCTGTTTTCGCCTGCCGGGTGAACTCCGGACTCCCGGGGACGCCTGGGATGAAGGAGGGCATTCGCGCAGGATCTTCAGGGTCCCACGGGCCGGGGAACTTCCGGGCGAACCCCGGCACATGCTGGCTGCAGAGGAGTGCACGTGGTCCACGAACTTATCCATGATGTCCTCCTCATCCTGTACGAAGGAAAGAGATCGAGTCAAGGCGCAGGCTCTCCCAAGGATCGTATTGCCAAAACCAAGGCAACTTTACCTTGAAGACATCGTCAAGGTCGCAGAGGAGGCGATCAATCTCTGATTGCCTGCGGCCTCCTTCCACAGTTCCATCTTGATGGTGTCCTTCCGGGTCGCCAGCGCCACCGACGCTTCCATGGCGGCAGAACCGGCGATGTTCCCCACCAAGGAGACCGAGGGCGGGGAACGACCTCGTCCTTTCCGGTGTTCGGGCTTCCCCCTCGTGGGCCTCCACCACGCCTCGGAAAGTGGATTCCGCCGTCGACACGTCGGACAGGGACATCTCCTCCCTCCAGACATTGCTCTGCGATCTATGGGGGGAAGAGAAAGGAGCAAGGCGAGAAGATGTGTCAAGGGAGTTGGAGTCTGGAGGGCCTTTTATAGGCCTCCCATGCTCCACCTACCCCTTGGCGCTACGGCTGCCGCGTTAATGGGGCGCGTTTGGCGAAAAACCGCTCCCATTCACATCAAGTACGACACGAAGGCCAAGAGACAAAAAGGAGAACAAGTTCTTCTTCATTTCAAGATCTACAGCGGGGGCTAATTTTTACAAACAAAAAGATTGGCTCCCGGCGCGAGGAGCACCACCGTACAATGGAAGACGCTACTTCCAGAAGTACGTCGACGAGGCGGCCAAGAAGGAGGTCAAGGACATCTTCAGGACCGCCGACTTGAAGCTCCTCGCCCTCAGGGAAGCTAGCTCTCCTCGGCCTTGACGCTAGATGAGTTTTCCTCATCTTCGTCCTCGTCGAAGGAGCCGGAGCTGCTGCTGCTCTCACTCTGCGCAGCATTCCACGCGCCCTCCTGCAGCACGGAAGATCTTCACGGCGAGTGTGGCGTCTCCGTCATACTTGCAGGCGAGGTATTGCCCCCGGGTCAGGCGGCGGGAGCGAGCGAATGACTTCCACCCCTGACCAAGGAGCATGGAGTCGTCGACGGTGTACTCCACCGAGATCCAGGAGGGGCCGTTTGGACAGCCTTCCACCTGCAGCCACAAGCCCGGAGGCCGGTTGTTCTCCATCGCCATCGCAAAGGAGTCCGGAAGGTCAATCCGGCTGCGGATCTTGCGGCGCAAATCCAGGATGAACTCGTAGGGCGCAAGCTCGTGTGGATTGCAGCCCGTGGGGACGGAGAAGGAGTTCTTCCGCATCTCACGGCTCCTCTGCCTCCACCACCTCGCTTCGCTCGCCCTCTTGAGGCGGCGTTTCCGCGGCCACCGGAGCTTCTCTCCGTCGGGGCCGAAGCTCGAGGACGTCCCACTCCTCTCTTTCCTCTCGCCATTGGAGCTGTTGGCCTGGGAAGGGAGAGATGGGTCAAGGAAGAAGAAGATGGGGACTTGCGAGGCGTTCGTCCGCTTTTATAGCGCGCGGGCTTTCTCTCCAACCGTCTTCACAGCTTCCCCGCAGCGGGAATCGAGGAGGCAAACTCAGTTATTCCCCCGAGCGGAATAACTCCAAGACCATCACGATGATTGACGGACCGAAGCAAGGGCCGGGTACCCACTTTGGCCAACTCTTTGGCCATAGCCCCGGCAGCAACTGAAGCAAGAGCCGCCGGGACCATGCCCGGGGGCTACTGTCGCAGCAGTGGAACATGGGGTTCCCCTGATGCTGCCAAAGTGGGTCCTCCGCTGGGGCCCACCAAAAGATGGACAAGGCAAGGAGTCAAGTACAGCAGATGGGTTAGCCATCTGCCTCAAGGACACCCGACAAGTTCGACAACAAGTCTCTGCGGCTAAGGACCAGGTGACCTTCCGAGTCACCCCCTCTCCCGGAGAACCAGGCAAGACACCCGCGGGTCCGTGCTCCCGGCAGGAGGCCAGGCGCGCCCCCGGGTATCCATCCGTACCATAGAGAGGATAAGATCGCCAGCTCGCCGGAAGCTGGTGGAAGACTTGGGCGCCAAGATGAAGGCCGTGCCCTGGTGACGTTGCCACGAGCGTAGTTGGTGGGGCGGACAGGCTTTGTCCGTCCCACCTTTTCCAAGGGCGGACGACCACGCCGCCCTCCTCAGAATGCTTGGAGGAGAGAGTGCCACGTCTCCTCCAAGGACCGCCGAGGGGTTTTTCACGCCAAGACCCCTCACACCTCTCGCGTGCCCATGTCGGATCCCTTAGCCTATAAAAGGAGGACCATGGCACCGGGAAAAAGGGAGAGAACAAGACGAGACAAGATAGAAGCAAGCTAGAGGTCAGGCAAGACTAGACTAGGGTTTGGAAGGTAGAGAGAGAGGTGATCTCCCTAGGGCAGGATCTGCTCTTCGTCTACCTCCGGCCAAAACTCTGCCGGGTTCAGCCCAGAATACCCTTGTACACCACACCATGATGAACCTCTCAATCCAGATATGCAGGAGTAGGGCTTTTAGCCTCCGGGCGGCCTGAACCTGGGTAACTCTGTGTGTCCCGCTGTGTTGTTCGATCTCTCCCTCTCGACAAAGAACTTGGCGTCCTTGCTCCCGGGTAAGGCGTCTTCCAGCCACCTTCGCGCCCCGTGCCAAACCTAAAAAGGGGGTATCATCTACTCCCGGTGCCCGTCACCCGAGACACGACATCGTGGGATCGATACTATACTTACACATTGAAGATTTCAACGATCCCCTATACTTGTGGGTATCACTCTGCAGCGGTGGCTCTCTCTCCTCCCTCTCTCCAGGCTAGCAGGGATGATGAAAGGACAATGATGTCGCCTAGAGGGGGGGGGGGTGAATAGGCGATTAAAACTTTTCCGGTTTAGGCTTGATAATTGCGGAATAAAACTAGGTGTTTAAAATAACAAGCGAACAACCTAGATAAACTAGGCTCACCTATGTGCACCAACAACTTATGCTAAGCAAGACAAGCAACAAGGTGATAGCAATAGAATACTTCAAGCACGAAGGCTATCACAATGTAAAGTGCATAAGTAAAGAACTCGGGTATAGAAATAACCGAGGCACGCGGAGACGAGGATGTATTCCCGAGTTCCTCCTTTTTAGGGGAGTACGTCTCGTTGGAGAGGTGTGAACCAACACAATGGTTCAACAACCACAAAGGTTTCACCTTCTTCTCCGATGAACCGCACCACAAAGGTTTGGTTCACCTTCCACTATCGAAATCCTTCGAGGCGGAAATCCGGAGCCTTTCAACAACGATCCGGGGCACAACCCACAACGGGATTGGGGGCTCCCGAACAGCCACAAGTGACCACACAAGGGTCTCAACCACCACACGGGCGTCTAGGTTCCAAAGACCCAAGAGTAACAAGTTCACAAGCTTTCAACTTCCACGAATCCTCGTGGAGAGCACACCGATGCACCAAATGCACAAGGCAAGAGCACAAGTGCTCAAATCCTTCACTCTCAAATTCCAACTAAGCAACAAATGCTTATGGGGGAATAAGAGAGGAAGAACAAAGAGGAGATGCACCAAGAACTCCAAGATCAAGATCTGCTAGGTTCCCCTCACTTAGAGGAGAGATGGAATGGATGAATATGTAGATCTAGATCTCCTCTCAATTTCCCTCAAAGATATGCAAGAATCATGAGAAGGAATGAGAGGAAGGCGAGCTTTTTCCAAAGTTTAACAATGGAGGAGAGAGGGGAGAAAAACTTGCTCAAGAGCTGTGAGAAACAATGGGGAAGAAAACCTTTAAAAAGCTCACTGAAAAAATATGGCCGTTGGGGCTGTTTTTGGGCTGAGCGAGCCAGGGAGCGAGTTGGGCTGAGCGAGCCAGCCTGTGGCCCGGCCTGGGCCGGTCAGGGAGCCGGCCTGCTACCCGAGACTCCAAATGAGATGAAACCAACTTTGTTGGAAATATTAAGGGTCACAAATATGGAGGAGGTATCACACATGGGAGGTGTGGACCTTATCTCGAGGAGGACCGGTAATATTTCCAACACCGAGAACGCAACAAGTTTTCCATCCGGACTCCGTTTTCAATGATCTTGGGCTTGCTCCGAAGATAATCACAAGCACTACAAGATCATGCATATACACATCATAGTCCATCATGTGAGGAGGATAACACAAGAGGAGAGTTTGACCTCTCTACAAGAGACGAACTGGTAAAACCTCCAACATAAAAAACACCACTAGATATCCAAATGAAATCCGTTTTTTGATGAACTAGAGCTTGGTATGGAGATGAACACAAGCTCTAAATTCTCACATGGATAAAAGCCAAATAAGAACCAAGAAATATGATATGCAAAAATGCAAAGGTTTGAGCTCTCCATAAAGATACGATCAAGTTACTCACTTGAGAGCCCCTCTTGATAGTACGCCGTCTATCCTATAACCCGGTCTCCAAACTAACAACATGAGACCGGTAAAATAGAAACCCTATCAAGATCATACATTTGCCTTGCGCATTCCACTTGAGCTAGATGATGACGATCTTGATCTCTTCAAGTGGACCACCTTTCTTGATTGCGCGTGCTAGCACATGCTTGATGAAGACTTCTCCAAATACTCCCCCATACACCATTATGGGAGAGCCTCGCTTAGCTCTGACTTCATGAAGATGATGTCTTGAATCCTTCAAGACATACTTGCAATATGCTCAACTCTACACATGACCATTCTTCATATAAACTCTTGAATAGAGCATTGATCATCATGTAATCTTCTAAAGTCCAACACATGAACTCCAATCTTCTTCATGGACAAGATCTATAAAGATATCTCAATGCAAATATTAGTCCATAAGGATTGTAATTAATTACCAAAACCACGCATGGGGCAACACATGTACTTTCAGATGGCAGTGCCCACGCTAGGGACCAGCGGCGACCGGCGGAGACCTCCCAAGGCGGCAGCGACCTCCGGAGGCGGCGGCGACCTCCCAAGACGGCCGGCGAGCGCCGAGCTCCCGAGGCGGCGGCCACCTCCCAAGGCGGCGAGCGAGCACCGAGCTCCCGAGGCGGCCGGGATTTGGACTCTGTCCACTTCGGGAGGCAGCGGCGACCTCCCAAGGCGGCGGCGTCGGGCAGGCGCGGCCGCGGCCAGCAGAGGCGGCGGCGGCGACCACGGCCAGCAACAGCGGCCACGACCAGGGAGAGAATTTTCTTTTTTTAAGGAAGGAAGAGAAATTTCCTAATCAAGTTAGAACAAATTAATCAAGTTTAGATAAGTCTGGCTAGCAATTCCGTTCCACCTTTTCTGTTCAAACCGAATGCGAGGATGGAATCGTTCTATTATAGCGGAATGGAATGGAACTATTCCATTCCATTCCACTTAATTCTAGAAACGAACACATCCTAAGTTTTACCCCTTCCTCTTCCTCTTCCAAGTGGCTTGGTTTCCCTTCATGCATTCGTGGCATTGAACAAAGTGCAGGTGAATCATATCTTCTCCAAGCTTTATATTTTTTCCTTTTCATCTAATTCAACACGTTCTTGAGTTGAGGTTATTCTTGGTCCCGAACCAGAAACTGTTGGGCCACGTTGGAAGAGCTACACCGGCGAGACCACAAGAAAAAATCTTTGCGCTGAGGCACCTCCCAAAATTCGGCTTAGGGAATAGACAACGATCCTTACCACTTGACCCTCGATTGCGGAATGTTGATGGTGCGTCAAGATATGGGCAATGCAACCTTGGCTTCCCACGTCCGGCTCCTTGCATCCCTGGTTTGGCGAAGTCGACGATGAGCTTGTCTTCCCGGTGCCACGAGCGTAGCACCTCAGCCGGTATCCACACGTACAAGGTGGAGTAGCACGGTGAACTACTAGGTTCGTGGCGGAGCTTCTAGGATGAAGGTGGAGGTGGCTGCGGCGTAAAAGAGGCACCACAAATGTGGGCTTCCTTCTACTCACTGAACTGGGCATGTCTTTTGCCGCCGCCCTCCACCCCTTCATATAGAGAGGAGGTGAGGGGACACAACCTTTGCGTCCCACATCCCCAAAACCCTACTCCTGGTCTTTGTGGGTCCTACCCACTAACCAGTGTCCCCCACCCAGTTTAGGTCCAACCTTTGTCGGCTTGTCTCAGCTGGATCTTATCTGCCTTTGTTCCTTCATCTTAAGTATGTGACTCCGCAGGCTTCTAGCAAAGAGTGTGCCCACTCGCATCTCGGACGCATGGTGCAGTAGAGGATCACACGCATTAGCTTCGACCGAAACTCATTTGTTCGCTTCTCCCTCGTCTTACACCGATAATTCAAAAGGACCCCCAGGAGTAAAAAAAGAAAAGGCTTTCGGTGCACATCCTCTTTTTCAAATTCCTAAGACCGTGACCTTTACTGACATAATAACATTCTAATTATATTCTCTCATGTGATTTGACTATATTTATTAGGATTCATAGTGAACCAAACACTCAAGTTTACAAAATCGCTATGTTTTAATCTTCCGTTTTGTGCATTTTTTTAGATTGTGTGCATGCATTTCTATCATATTCTTATGTTTTTTCCCTTTTTATGCTTTTTAGAATCCTATGAACCAAACATATGCCTTTTTACTTTCTCTTCCTCGGAAGGCTTCTTTCTGTTGAGAAGAGAGTTTTGTGTTGCCTTGTATGCTAATCTAGTTCTAAACTCCGAAATCTTTGCATTGGTAGTTCTCTCTCTGAAGTTTTACCCCTTCCTCTTCCTCTTCCAAGTGGCTTGGTTTCCTTTCATGCATTTGTGGCATTGAACAAAGTACAGGTGAATCATATCTTCTCCAAGCTTTATATTTTTTTCCTCTTCATCTAATTCAGCACGTTCTTGAGTTGAGGTTATTCCTGGTCCCGAACCAGAAACTGTTGGGCCACTTTGGAAGAGCTACGTCGGCGAGACCACAAGAAAAAACCTTTGCGCTGAGGCACCTCCCAAAATTTGGCTTAGGGAATAGACAACGATCCTTACCACTTGACCCTCGATTGCGGAATGTTGATGGTGCGTCAAGATATGGGCAATGCAACCTTGGCTTCCCACGTCTGGCTCCTTGCATCCCTGGTTTGGCGAAGTCGACGATGAGCTTGTCTTCCCGGTGCCACGAGCGTAGCACCTCAGCCGGTATCCACACGTACAAGGTGGAGTAGCACGGTGAACTACTAGGTTCGTGGCGGAGCTTCTAGGATGAAGGTGGAGGTGGCTGCGGCGTAAAAGTGGCACCACAAATGTGGGCTTCCTTCTACTCACTGAACTGGGCATGTCTTTTGCCGCCGCCCTCCACCCCTTCATATAGGGAGGAGGTGAGGAGACACAACCTTTGCGTCCCACATCCCCAAAACCCTACTCCTGGTCTTTGTGAGTCCTACCCACAAACCAGTGTCCCCCACCCGGTTTAGGTCCAACGTTTGTCGGCTTGTCTTAGACGGATCTTATCTGCCTTTGCTCCTTCCTCTTAAGTATGTGACCCCGCAGGCTTCTAGTAAGTCGGACACGGTTCTGAGTCACACACAGAACCGATAAGACGACATTGGCTTCTAGCAAAGTGTGTCACTTCCCGGATACTAATAAGCAACCTTTTCCCAATGTGACTGTCTCGTCCAATTCCCTTTGCCTCATAATACTATGGACAAGAGTGATTGCACATGAGAGCGAGTCTACCAAAGGAGTTTGGCAACTCGGAGTCATGGATGGGAGTCAAAGCAGTATCTTTTGTTGTGTCTGACTAAAAGTAAACCTAGAGGGTTACACACTCAAGAGGATTGGAGCCAACCGGAAAGAGTTCCGATTAAAACGGTGCAACCGAGTGAGAATCTACTCGACACGGGACGTAGATGTGTGACAACTATCAAGCTAGAGTTTCTAGCTGGGCGGCAAGTCTTGTGAACCAGCAGGCCCAGGAATCAACCCACCTACCCGCCTATATAAGGAAGGGTAGAGGCGGCGATAGTGAACAACCTGTTGTGTGGAAGCCATCCACATCGCTCCAAGTCACATCTCACCACCATCCCAAGTTCTTGGTGACCAACCCTAGCAGTTTGCCACCCGGAGCTCCACACTATACGTGTGTTCCTCCGGCAAAGGAACCGGTGTTCGGTGCTAAGGGAGTAGGGTTGATGCGGTGAGGCGAAACTGACGATGACCACGACGAGAGTACAAGGACTGTAATGCCCTTACGCGCTCCATCGAGTTCCGCAACCGTGTGTCTAGGGGTAAGCATCCATGACTTCTCCTAGAGTTCGATCTTGGTGTGGTCGTGCTAGGGGAAATTGTGTGCAATTGTTGCATCTGGTTCGACCCAACATTTTTTGTGCAAAAGGGTCCTAAGATACTTTTTTTATAGAGCATGGTCCTCGACATAAATTTTTTGAAAAGGTTTTTTGCAATTTTACCAAATGGAGGAAAGTGTGACAAGAAATGGCTTGTATATAAATAAGAACATGATAGAGTATTTTGATTTCGATGCAAATATTAAGCAAGGAGCTCGTGGGACTAAAGGGGATATGCCCTAGAGGCAAATAAATATTAAGTATTTATTGCATTATCTCATTAAGTTTATAATAAGTTTTATACCGTGCTATAACTGTATTAATAGGAATTGTTAATACACGTGTGGTATTAAACAAACCAGTGTCCCTAGTAAGCCTCTATACAAACTAGTTCATTAGTCAACTGATGATCGAGAATTCCCGATCATGGATATTTATATAGTTGATGATGAGGTCATTTTATTAGTGGAATAAAATGATGGACATACCCAACAAAGTATTGCAAAAGGATCATGACACGAAGTTCATTATTGCAATAGGAAAGTAATATGGTAGCTTATTCCTTAGACTGTGAGATCATATTAATCGCTGCCTCCCGAGGGTACTCTAAGTGCATCAATCGTCAGACCATAAATGGGTGACTAAAAAGGTGTGACACTTGGGTATTCAAAAGAGGTATGTTGAGTCCCATGGATCAAGAGCGGGATTTGTTCATCCGCGTGATAGAAAGATACTCTGGCCCACTCGGTGACATTACATCTATAAAGCTGCACAGCGTATGACTAGGTCATTGGAGATGTAATATCACAGAACGAGTTAAGTAGCCCTTGTCGATAACGAGATAAAACAAAGCATAGGATGTTCACGATCGTAACTCGGACAAGGGTAGTATCGAAGGAACAAAAGAATGAATATCATGTTAACGGTTCAACGACGATTATTCTGGAATGCACAGGGACCGTCATAGCCATCCAGGTCTCCCTGATGATCATTGGCGAGCGAGGGGTATCGACCATGTCTTGAGTATTTCCCGAACCGTACGGTAACACACTTAAGGTCTTGACGACGCTTAGAGATCGTTTTGCAATTATCGGAATAATAGAAATAGAGAGAGAAAATGAGTCGGAAGGGTTCCGGTGAAGTCGGAAGGGTTCCGGGGGAAGACCGAATGTAGTTCGGGGTGATTCGGAAGTTGTTACGGAGTCACGAGAGATTAAATAATATACAAATATATTTAATTATGAATTATATATATTTAAATATTAATTTAATATTAAACTAGCTAGGTGGCCCGCGCAATTGCGCGGCTAGGAATACATTTGTTTGAATTGTGATATCTAATATATTATTTTTCTACCCGACGCCATCTTTCGGAAAATTGAAGAGTAGTACGAAGTTTAAATATATCTAATATTCTTTTGTACTTGGTTTGTAGAGCTTCATTATTTCTCACATGTTTCCATCCCGATGATAATACTTTTGTCAATGTTATAACGGTAAATCTAAACGTAAGGCACCTGCCAAGGGGCATAACCATACGCACCCCCGCGAGCCCACACGTCCTTATGCATGCATGCACAAAAATCCGAAAAAGCTGATGTCATCCCGCATTTAATGCAAAACTCGAAAATTCAAAAAGTTTTGTAGCCCAAACCGTTTATCCGATTGAGAATCCGTTTTCACCGTTGGACTAGTCGCGACGAGATCTTCGAAACTAGATCCCATGTTGATATGTTTCGACAACTTTTTTTTTGCCTGAAAGTTACCACCCCCATAACATAAAAGTTACCAAGTCTTGAATACTTAAGTTACCCATCATATTAGCAATTAGTTTTCAGGTTGACAAAATCATTGTAGTTACAATACTCTCTCGGTAATAGTTACCACCCAATACTGATCGAGTTACCACCTGGTATTTGACAAAGTTATCTATGTGTTTTCATGTGTAGTTACCCCGTGTGTTTTCATGTATAGTTATCCACCCTACTCTCTCGATAATAGTTACCACCCAATACTGATGGACTTATCCACTCAGTACTGATAAAGTTACCCATGTGTTTTCATGGTGAAGTTATCCAACATGAAATCAATGTAGTTACCGTACTCTCTCGGTAATAGTTACCCACCCAATACTGATCAAGTTACCCACTCAGTTTTTATTTAGTTATCCATGTGTTCATGATGTAGTTATCCACCACTAAATCGATTTAGTTACCATGTGCTCTAAATAATAGTTACGAACACAATGCCCATTTTTTCTATGTGTAGTTCACTTGTGAAATCGACAGTTATCATTCTAATACTTATGCATAATAAATTTACCATCTCAAAGTAATGTGGTAACTTTAAAGGTCATAAAAAACTAAAAGAACAACAAAATATTGTTATATTTCAACCCGAAAACTAATCGTCAATATGGTGTGTAACTTACGTATTAAAGGCTGGGTAATTTATATGTTACGGGGGTGGTAACTAAGATTAATGATCGAAGTGAGAATTTGCTGCAAGTAGCAAGTCTCTAGTTCCGAACATATGAGTTTGTTGTAATAAACATCAAAAGGACGCTGACCTATTGATTTGAAAAATTGTTGAGTGTAAATGATGGAGTGTCAATATATAATTGCAAACCAAGGGTATACAACCTGTTTGGAAAATTATGTTCTATAAGTGTGCAAAAAACGAATATAATCCTTCAATCAAAATTGGCTGCGTTACTAACAAAGAGAGGGGGGCGCACTGCCTGATGCATACATGTAGCATACATCTGTATTTTAATTTTTGGTACACAAATCTGAAACTGCAAAACACAACAAAATAGAGGAACCAAGACTTGCGTTCTGATAGAGATAAATGGTTCAGAACAGAATTTCCATTGATGATTTTGCATACTTTTGTATACGCTTGCTCGAGTGTAGAGTGTACTTGAGCGATTAGAGAATGAACAGATATGCATAATAAAGGAGAATGTGTAAAGCATATGTGCTCAAGCCTGTTAGAGAAATCAAACTTAATTCTGTTATATACATCAAATATTGACGTGTAAATGGAAAAGATAGCATTAATTAATCACATAGATGAAAATACTATTTGTAGAGTATACCATTTGAATGGGAAACAACAATAAATTGTATATCTTGTAGAAAATAAATACTCCTGTCCTTTGTCATGCGAATCATCCAAGCACACCAATCAGTCATACACTAAGCCCAATAGATTTATAGAAGTGAACCTGAACCCTTTTCATGCGCATCATCCAGCTAGCATGCACACAATTAGCCAAAAACCCATGCATGTAAATCTATCATCACTAAAAGATTCCAGATCAAACTTGACATACGCCAAGCCTTCACGATGGCCTAAATGCCTAAATGATGTCTCCGGTCCAAATAACCCATGTAAATCTATCATCACTAAAAGATTCCAGATCAAACTTGACATACGCCAAGCCTTCACGATGGCCTAAATGCCTAAATGATGTCTCCAGTCCAAATATTGGTGAACTGGTCGTCCACAGCTAGCAGCGGCCGCGCCGCCATGGCGACTGAACTTCAGCAACCAGCCAACCACATTATCTATGGCTCTGTGCAGTGTCTGGTGTGGCCAGTTGGCCACCGCCTGCCGGGGTTGACAATGAAGTAGAAGATTAACGCTTTGGAAGTAAGGGAAAACAATGAAGCGGAAGAGATCTGACTCCTGCCTGCAGTTGTGATAACCATATTGGTCACCCCTGTGACATCCACATCGATCCCGGAGACGGATTTGTTCCGTGCTTGTGGACGTCTCATAATCCAATCAAAGCAGCACGAAGAATCCAATAAAATTCCAATCAAATCGGGGAAGGCAAAACGTCATGCAGCTTTCCAGTGGTACAACAGCGTAATGGATCCACAAACAGGAGCGATGAAATAAAAGGAAAGGGGGCAGAAGAATCTGTAGCACACAATGGAGAATGGCAGAACCGATGGACGCGAGCAGGAGGGCTCGCTGGAAATCCATGGCACACCTGGGAGGCTGGTGGGAGCTTTTTAAAGATGGAGGCGCCGGTTCAGTTCAACCTAACAACTTCTTGGGTATTTGCGGCTGATAAATGCTGGGGCAGTTTCACGAGCAATTGTGACTAGGAGGGCATAGGTCGGAGAAGACGATCATGAATACGAACGTCGATGAACAGACTCTTTTTACTGGAGGAAGGGCAAGCGCGCGCGACGGCAGGGAAGAGGAACGCGAGTCAACATGAGTTTGTTTTTCTAGGGCATGAGGACGAAGGGGAAGCGTTCGAATCTTATATGGGCCTGCCATCCAGCCCATTTAAGAAGGCTAGGCCACACGAAGATTTAAGCGAGGAGCGGTTAAAAAGGCCAGCGACGAAGCGGACGAAGTCTCGCTGGATAAAAGGCGACGTGGACGCACAAAATCGCAGGAAAATGAGGTAGTGGGTCATTCCTATTTAGATATAGAAGATTGCTTACTCATGTAAAATTTTGTGCATCTGTAAAGGTCAATCATACGACCTTTTGTGGAAATGAGTAACTATATTTTAAGAAATATTTTAACTGCTCCATTATGCACCACATATTTTTTAAATATACTAATAATCATTCCAGGAATCTTTCATGAAACGGAGCACTTCTCCTGATTATTTAATCATAAAAGTTTCAATAACCCACATCTTTTCCCGTATTTATGGTAGAACCCTCCTGTAAGCTTGTAAATAATTGTTTAACTAAAATCTGTTGTTTTGAGGAAAAATAAAACGGGCAAGAAGTAGACGCTACCTGACATCTGTCCAACAGATTTTACTAAAAATGTATTGTCATGTGTTCCACAAACAATTATCTAAAAGTATCTGTAAACTGCAAAAGTGAAGAACAAATGAAGTATATAAAAAAGGATGTCGTGTTTTACGTGAATGGATCTAAAAGTATCTGTCCCCAAGATTGAGGCCGGTGCTGGAGAAAACAATTAGCCAAGAGCAAAGTGCGTTTGTTCCCGGGAGATTAATCACGGACAATGCTCTTGTAGCTTTCGAGAGCATTCATAGTATGAAAAGAAGGAAGAAAGCCAAGAAAGGAGCGTGTGCTGTTAAGCTCGATATGATGAAGGCGTACGATCGGGTTGAATGGCCGTTTTTGGAAGCCATCATGCTCAAGCTTGGTTTTTCCTCAACGATGGTCGGGTTAATTATGAAGTGTGTAACCTCGCCAAAATTCTCGGTTAAGGTAAATGGTGATTTGTTGCCTAGTTTCACCCCATCCCGAGGTTTGCGGCAGGGAGACCCAATTTCCCCATACTTATTTCTGATGTGTGGCGAGGGAATGTCAGCGATGTTGAATAACTTCACCATGGGTTATGTTGACAGAGGCGTTCGTGTCTGCAATAGAGCACCGTGGATTACCCACTTGCTCTTCGCGGACGACAGTTTAATCTTTATTGAAGCTTCATCAAGAGGAGCCGCAAGACTCAATGTGATTATGAATATGTATCATGAGGCCTCGGGGCAGCTGGTTAATAGAGAAAAAAGTTCGATTTATTTCAGCCCCGGTATTCCAGAGGAGGTTCGGGCTGCTGTTAAAGGGGAGCTTGATATCCAGGTGGAGGCTTTCAGCGAGAAGTATCTCGGGCTCCCAACTGCGGTGGGGCGTATGACAGGAGATGTTTTTGATTATATCGCGGAGAGAATTCGGAGCAAACTAAATGGAAGATCTGAAAAGAGTCTCTCATATGCAGCGAAGGAAGTGATGATTAAGGCGATTATTCAGGCCATGCCGACATATAGCATGGCGTGTTTTCTACTAGGGAAGGGCACTTGTCAGAAGCTGACATCGTTGATAGCTCAGTTTTGGTGGAGTGGTTCTTTGGACAAGCGCTCCATGCACTGGCTGGCGTGGGATAAAATTGCAAAACCAAAAGGCTGGGGTGGCATGGGCTTCCGTGAGATGCATTTGTTCAATCTGGCGTTACTTGGCAAACAAGGCTGGCGGCTGATCACTAACCCGCAGTCTTTGTGTGCGCAGGTCTTGAGGGGAAGATATTACCCCAACGGTGAATTCATGACGGCCGGGATACCACGTACGGCATCTAAAACTTGGCGCTCCATTGTTGCAGGTAGGGAGGCGCTGACAGTTGGCTTGATCAAGCGTATTGCTGCTGGTGATTCGGTGTCGATCTGGGACGATAATTGGATCCCAGGGTCGAGAACCATGAAGCCAATGGGTCGTAGAATGGCGACAGACAAGGAGGCGGTCAGCGAGCTCATCGATCAGGGAACCCACAATTGGAACGAGTTGTTAATCCGAGAATTGTTTTTCAAACCTGATGTGGATCGTATTCTGCAGATACCCCTACGACACATCAGTGGGGAGGATAGTGTGGCCTGGGCTCTTGAGCCGAAGGGCATCTACTCAGTCAGATCGGCATACCGTGGACTGGTTGCAGAAAAGGAACAGCGAGAGGAGTTACAGGGGGGTGGGGCGACCACCTCTGCTGTGGGTGATGAGAGTAAATGGAAGAAGCTTTGGAAGCTGGATGTTCAACCGAGGGTACGAGTATTTTGGTGGAGAGTTCTCAAAGGCATTTTGCCTGATTATGCAACTCTCGCCAGGCGGCATGTCAAAGAGCAAAGTACCTGCCCGGTGTGTCTTTCAACTTCGGAGACTCTACTGCACGCCCTTGTGGAGTGCTCACATGCGCAGCAATTCTGGTCTGCGGCAAAGGATGTCTTCAACCTCAAGCTACCACGGTTACATCCGATAACGTGGGCGGCTGACATTTTATGTGAAGACTCGTTTGAGAATCTGGATAGAGAGATGACCATCTCGATTATGGCTCAAATCTGGGATTCTAGAAACAAGTGGAGTCATGATGATCAAGGGTATAACCCGAAGATCACAGTGGGCTTTGTGGCGGAAACTCTTGCGTTAATGCAAGGCCTAAAGAAGAAGAAACGAAATCGCCGGAGGGAGGTGAGCACCTGGCTTCGCCCGTCTGATGGTGTCGTCAAGTTGAATTCTGATGGGGCGATTCGACAAGGAGAAGGGATAGCGGCGACAGGAGGAGTCGCGCGCGACATGGATGGTTTTAGGAGCGCTTGGTGCCGAGTCTACCACGGCATCAAGGACCCTTTGATCATTGAAGCGTTGGCAATGAGAGATGCTTTAGTGGAGGCTTTAAAACAGAACTTTGACAAAGTAGTGGCGGAGACTGATTGTTCTGAGTTGGTCCGGCTCTGGGTCGAAAGAAGTAACAGCCGTGCTGTGATTAGTCCGATCATTAGCGAGATTGGTGAGCTATGCGCAAACTTCACATCTTTTGAACTTGTTCAAGTTAGGAGGACAGCAAATAGCGTCGCCCACGAGTGTGCAAGGTTTGCATGCGCTCATGGAGTACCAGCTGATTGGATGGATGAGAGCCCTTCTTTTCTTTCTTATAGCCTTTTAGCTGATTGTAACTCTGATTATCCTGTAAACATCCCTCCGGGATGATGTAACTGTGCTTAACGCCTAAAGCAGCAAGTTTTCAGACGCGCTCTTTTCCTTACCAGGGTACCTAAGGGGACTGGAAGGTTTTTAATGAGGCGGGCTTGCTGGCTTAATATATTGAGAGTTTGATTGTCAAAAAAAAAAAAGCAGAGTAGCAGCAATTTTTTTGCTCTCTTGACAAAAAAATATTCGTAGTTTGTTGCCACTTAGCCATCTGCGAGTAAGGAATTTTTCTCTGCAGCATACCAAGAAGAAATAGGACTGTTAGTAAATCAACGAAAATGTAATAACTACACTCAGAACCCATTCAATTTACACTTGCATAACAGAAAAACCTAGAAAACCGATAGAAAGAAATAATAGGTATTTGCTCCTATTTATTATATGGTTGCATAAGGGTAGATATTACACTGCAATAGACTGTTGACCAAGAATCACCTGCCAAGAAAGTAACTTATAGCAGCCTGCAAAATAACACAAAGCATAGATAGAACTTTCAGTAATATATAAATTCATTGTTATTGCAGTACTCGGATAGCAATTTGCACTCGTCTTACGTTGAGAATGCATTCACATTTGTGACCAATTCGAGCAAGTACATGTCTAGTTTTCAGTGCGTAACAAACAAAAAATTATGACTATCAGGACCGGAGGTGTTGGCGATTGGTAGAGAAAATTCAAAATAAGAATACCTAATGAGGAAAATAGAGATGTCGACCATGTATGCGTCGTTGGTTGACGCTCAACGGTAGGTGATGCTGCCGTGAGCCTTGCCTCCTCCTTGCTACAATACATAGCACCATGCTTATGCAAGCAGAGCAAAAGAGGATGGCTAGGAGGATTCATATATTCTTTGAAGTGTCATCCGAGGAAAAATTATATATTTTTCCCATTTTGACGAACTGGGCAACATAACATGACCGTGAAGCAATTTCAACTGAAACAGATAGATCGTATTAGTTACAGCGAATATCAAGAGCAATGCAAACATCTGTAATATGACTGGCGTTGGACACATATTGTACCGCCGTCATATAGCTGTGTAAGAAATTTCTTTATTAAGCCATTCTGTCCTTTCATGGATGGAAAGATCTTACCAGCTTACCTCGAATTCATCCTTGCATCATGCACTGAACAGTCCGGTTGAGTACTGGCTCCTATTTATCATTTTGGTTTCATAGGGATAAATATTACATTGTACAATAGACTGTTGACCAAGGATCCCTGCCAAGAAAGTAACATAGAGGAGCCAGCAAAATAATACAACGCACAGATAGATAGAGCCCTTCATGTATGTAGAGAAAACACCGCCCCCTGGAGAACCACCCGCTAGGCCTCCCGCTGTGTATGCTAAAGACGACGACCAATGGATGGCTAGAGAGACGGGGTTGAGGTAGGGAACGGAGCAGAGTTGGGGCTGCTATCTAGGATTGCAGCGCAAATACGACGGAATTTAGAGGCGTAGACGCTAGGTGGCCCGGCCGTCGCGCTATCGTATAGGCGAGTAGTGATCCTATCGATGAAGAGATTAATCGCGAGTCCGCAGTGCCCCGCGTGCACTCATGACTGACCGGCAACAAAACTGAACCGTGTAGGGGTAGGTGAGCGGCTGCTCTGCAATTCCGCCACAGTTCTTTGGATCGGCATCGCCGGCGCCGCCGGCCGGACGATCTGCTTCAAACAGTCATGTCATTGCCATTGGTTTACCTATTCCTCCGCTGCATGCACGAACCTTCGTGGCTGGAGTAATCATTGATGATGTTCTGCGTGCTGGGAAATTGGAAGGAAACCGTAAGATTAAAGAGGAACATATTTGTAGAGAGCCTGAGATATGATTTAGCCGGAGATGTTGGGATGAATCACGTACCAGATTTTTTAGATCGGACTCCAGCATCCAGGATCAGATGTGGATGACGGTCGAAGAAAAGTCCCAGCTACGCAAAAGATGGCGAAGAACGTCCGTAGGAAAAAAGACCGACCGACGATGTTGCGCGTGGGAAAACCGGCGACGCGTGCATTCATCCGACGACTACGGCGTGGCGGCGCGGCGTGGCGTGGCGAAGAACGTCGGTAGGTAAATATTGAGGGCGCTAGCAGCCCTACTTCATTCCTAGAAAAGAGTCCATGTATCGGCCAAAATTGTCTCTTTTCAATCAGCCGTACATGGAAGTCACGGTGGATCTAAGCCATAACGTGCTGTGAGATGAAGGTTAATCTAAGCCATTGAGATATCTTGACATTAGAGCGGTAAATCTTCACCGTTGATTGTTTGTTGTTTTAATTATATAATAGATAAAAGGCAAAATTGGGGCAGCCCACCTAAATGGGCCAAAACCCCGGAGGGAAGGCCCAAGTGGGGGCCGAACCCCCATATGGGGTGGTGCGGCTGGGCCCTAGGGCCCATGCGGCTGGCCAAAAGGGCCCAGCCGCACCACGCCACCACCTCCCCCTCCTCCTTTAGTCCCACATGGGAGAGCCAAGGAGAGGGACACCCCCTCTCCCCTAATAAATAGTGGGACATATTAATTGGATTAAATGCACATAAAATACAATTAATTTGTATATTGGCCGAGGATGCCCCTCCGCCTATTCCCTCTCTCTGTCCACCTCTCGTAGTGCGTGTTCCCTCGTAAGGACTGCGCACGCGTGAGAAATCTATACCGCAGTACGCCGTCGTGCTGCGGGATTCCACCCAAAAGTTCTACTTCCGCTATCTCGGCTGGATCGGAGAGCCCGGGAGTCGTTGTCAAGCTCCGCACGTGTGCGAGTACTCGGAGGCGCCTCACTTGCGGCGCTAGGGCATCGTCGTCGTGCCACCTTCGCCTTCGTCTTCTTCGCGCCAAGTTCTTCGCGACCTCGAGGTCGGCTACGTCGTCTACATCGACAACGCTTGTTGCGGGAGCGTAATCCCCGCTATCGGTCTACAAGGGTATGTTACCGATATCTCCTCCGTTACCGCATTACTAGATAATTACTCCCTTCATTCCACAAAGTAAGACGTTAAAGGAATCGTAGTACAACTTCTGTCACGCTACGACATTTTCTGCTTTTTCGATTTTGCCCCTCCTCCCCGACACGTTCCTCGCTCGCATCGCTCTCTCTCCCCGCATCTCGCTCCCGCATCTCGCCGCCCCTCCCGTCGCCGCTCTCCTGTCACCACCCTCTCCCTCTCTCTCCCGTCGCCGCCCTCTCCCTCTCTCCCGTAGCCTACCTGTCTCTCTCTCCCCGTCGCCGCCCTGTCCCCTACCTCCCGCGCCTCACCGCCTCCCACCACCCGCGCGTGCTCTCCCTCGCCGCCACAAACCTGCTCCTCGCCTGGCCGGAGCCCCTCCTCGCCTACCGCAGCCTCGTCTCCCCGCCCTCCTGCCTCCCCACCCTCCTCCCGCTCCTCCCGGACATCCCTTTCCTCTTGGCAACAACAGCTTTCGCCGCCCGCGCCTGCGGCAGAGAGTGAAAGATCTCATTTTTATGCGCCGGCGATGTCTATCGGGGCGAGACGGCGGTGGATCTGCGTGCTACGGCTCTAGATCTGCGTGCTATGGCTCTAGATCTGCGTGCGGCGAGGAAATGACGGATGTGGAGTGGCGCCGGAGCAGCGTATCGGCGCATCTGGAGCGGCG
This sequence comes from Poa pratensis, assembly GCA_947311845.1. Taxonomy (NCBI): domain Eukaryota; kingdom Viridiplantae; phylum Streptophyta; class Magnoliopsida; order Poales; family Poaceae; genus Poa; species Poa pratensis. Next base: position 4,874,523 of record CAMZMU010000113.1, on the reverse strand, counting down.
CCGGAGCAGCAAAGCGGCGGAGAAGCGTCGTCGTCTCGCGGTGCCCCCACCGTGGTAGCTCCACTGACCCGTGCGTCCGGTACTTCTCTTAACTTTTTCACTCTCTTCTCCTTGCTATGGTGCTTGCTAGCAGCAGGAGTATTAGTGCGGCAGGATCTTGGAAATTAATCTGGTGCATTAGGAGTACTCCTACAACACTCGATCTTGTTGCAGTAGGAGTAAGAGTACAAGTAGCTGAACTTGGTACTGAAAAATGATTGATCTTGTTGGTCTTGTTAAGAGTAGCATGAAGTTGGTACTCCTTGTGCGCTGCTTGTGCATTTGCTTGCAAGCACTGTCAGTAGCAATAGCTTAGTAAGAGTAGGAGTAGCTAAAACTTTTCCATTTTAATAAAGTTAACTGAAACTTTTCAGTGGTTGCAGTTTAAATTAACTGAAATTGGGTGATGTGCCGTGCACTGCTTACACACAAACATTAACTGAAACTTGCATGAAACTTGCTGGGGGTTCGGGAGAAAATGCATTGCCACATAGGCAGCATATTTCACGATTTATTCTCCATGAGTAGCAGTTACTCCACGATTTATACTTCCTGTCAGGAGTACTAGTATCCTGAATTTGGGAGTACAGTAGTCTATAGTGGGATGCTCCTGTACTTTAATCATTTCAGAACTGAATGCATGCACTCGTTAATCATTTTCGAAACTGATTGCATTTGTGCATCTGGTTGCAGGAGTAGTAGTAGCAGTACTGCTTTGTATTGTTTCTGTGCAGCTTAAATACGTGACTGAATTTAACAAGTGCTCTTTCTTGATGCCAGTAACTAAAATTAAATTTAACTTGTGCTTGTGCTTCCAGTAATTTAACTTGGCTATGTAAAAAATGTTCACAGCAAATAACAACAGAAGTTCTCACAGCATATAATCCATGTTACACAAACAAGTTCACACAACATATAATCCATACATTACACACAACATATAATCTGTAAGCATAATTGCACTGAAGTTTGGGGGTTTTTTTCAAGCATGATTGCACTGAACTAGTATTGCTTCCACTGTTTGTTTGGAGATGAAGTCACTGGACATCTAGGCCTAGCACCTGTAGGGCATTAGCATACACTTCTGCGGGACAGTGATCCTTAGAGGTAGCAGCCCAAGTCTCTCTAGCCCGTCTTTGTTAATATGAGGTGTTGTGTAGTCATTTCCCCCACTGTGGTTCATGATTTCTATCATGCAGCACTGCAAGGTTAGGAAAATTCTATTGAGCTTGTAGGAGTCATATCCCTCGAATTCTTCCAGAACTCCTTTAATTAGATCTTGTAGTGTTCTTGGGCTTCTACAATCTGTTAGAGATTGTATGGAGTTGAAGAAGCCAAGATCGAGGACGTTCAAATCTGGGCTGCAAGCTGGCTGTTGAATCAGTCGGATATCAAGCCCGGTCTTCTCCACAGCCGCCATGAATTCCGGGTCATTAGGTAGTATATGAGGTCTAGCATTGTCATGTTGAATGTATATTATCTGTCCAGGTTCCTTGTCTGGCCAAGCAGCCACTATTGCCGGCAAGACCTTGCCAATGAAGAACTCTCGCATCACTTCCCGATTGACTTTCAGTGCTTTAGTCTCTAGTGTACCCTTAGGCCTGTTATCACTCTTCCTAGCTGCTGGAACTTCTTTAACAAAAGGCCAGCAACCTATTTTTCCAGAGAATGTTTCATTTCCTGCACTGTCGAACCTAGGCCTTGCTACAGCCGTAAGGACCATCACTTTACCAATGCTGTTTTTGTTTTTAATTTGTCTTTTAGGTTGTTCTTCGTCAGGTAGGAGATAATAGTTTTTGTTTACTTTGGTCATGTTGAAGAATTTTTCGTCAACATGCACAATCTTGTGCATCTTGCTGAACTTTGGTCTTGCATCTGTTGTGGTTGTCTCATCAAGCATTGACACGAAAAATTCAACCCTATTCTTCATATGCTTTTCGGTTAAAGCTGGCTGCACGACACTTGAGACCCTCTTTATTTCATGCGCAGTGAACTTTCTGAACAGTGTAGTGGGGCTGCAGCCTAACTGCCAAGACAGTGATCTTATGGTGGACCTCTTGTTCAGTGGAATAGTTGGGATCATCGCTAGATTAATATCGACTGCTTTTCTTCCACATCTTCCCTTCCTATTGTTCGAAACATCAACTGGCAAACCATTTTCAATCTGTTTCATTGCTTTCTGCCAAATCCGTTGGATGGCTTGAATGCCAGCTCCAAAGAATTCTGCAATCTTTTTCTTGTCATCTCTTTTAAATTTTCCCCCATTGCTCATGCAAACAAAATGCATTGCCACATAGGCAGCATATTTCTCCTCGTCAGTGAGCAGTTTTCTTGTTCTCTTGGCTTGCTGCACATCTATAACAAGAAATAAAACAAAGATTTGTCAAAGAACTTGCTTGTAGCTGTAGAAAATTCTTTGGATGAAAAGTACAGCAAGCACTAGTTAAAGGAGTACCTGCAGTTTACTAATTCAGTGTAATGTTGACAAGCTTGCTTAATTTTACTAATTGAATTTGCTTTGTTTGCTTGCAGTAGTGGAGTAGTGCTTAACTGAATTTTATCTGAACATTTGTTAGCAGTAGAAAGAACTTGCTTGTAGCAAGAAATAAGAGAAAAAATAAATTAAATTTGCTAGGAAACTTGCTAGGGAAACTTTCAGTTCAAGTTAGCATATTCTTGTTGCACAATTGTTGGTTTCACATTAGCAAGTATGAATGCTCTCAGCTTATGCTTACAAAATAAAAACATCTGACCAACATTGTTCTTCTCATGCAGTTCAGAAGCCCAGAGAGCAGGTAGCTGATGCCGAAGCATTGCTGGACATGTAATGCATATGATCTTGTATTGTATCGTATAAATTTTCTGGATACTCTAATAACTGAGTTGGGTACTCAGTGGATAATGACTAAATTACTGTATGTATGTGTTGACCCCATATCCCCATGCTTTACTAGCTGCTTTTGGCAACTTGTGATACTGTAATTTTTAGTACTGCATTTATGTAGTTTTACAACTTTGTACCTGCATTTTGACCTATATTTTCTTCTCCTTGCATGATAATTTCATCTCCTGCATCTTGAACAATTTCATCTCCTGCATCTTGATTCATTTCATCTCCTGCATCTTGAACAATTTCATCTCCTGCATCTTGATTCATTTCATCTCCTGCATCTTGAACAATTTCATCTCCTGCATCTTGATTCATTTCATCTCCTGCATCTTGAACAATTTCATCTCCTGCATCTTGATTCATTTCATCTCCTGCATCTTGATCCAATTCATCTCCATCTTCTGCAGGTGGAGTGAAGTTCAAGTCTGGGAGAACCATGTTCTCCAGGCAGTACGTCTGGGCGAAGCGCTGCTGTACTAGGAGTACAAGTTTCCTGCTGCAGGTGGAGCCTTGGGAACGTGAGAGCGAGCTGCAGGTTGTGATGGACTTGGAGCGAGCTGCAACCTGGGAGCGAGCTGCAGGTTGTGATGGACCTAGGGTCGAGCTGCAGGTTGTGATGGACCTAGGGTCGAGCCACAGGATGTGATGCTACTGCAGAGGAGGTGCTACTTCTGCTGATTTATTGATTGATTGTTTCTAGCGCTGCTGATTGATTGTTCCTTGCGCTGATCACCAACTCTTACAGGTGCCGGATTGGAGTTTTGCCGTGCAAGCTGGGGAGGAGTTGGTCGGAGGAGCCGACCGGAGGTTGGCGATCTGCAGATGGGGAGGAGTTGGCCGGAGGAGCCGGCCGGAGCTTGGCGATCTGCAGTTGGGGAGGAGTTGACCGGAGGAGCCGGCCGGAGGTTGGCGATCTGCAGCTGGGGAGGAGTTGGCCGGAGGAGCCGGCCGGAGGTTGGCGATCTGCAGCTGGGGAGGAGTTTGCCGGAGGAGCCGACCGGAGGAGCTGGCAGGAGGTTGGCGATCTACAGCTAGGCGCTGGCCACTCCCCTCCGGCGACTACAACACCAGGACCTGGAGCTGGCGACCTGGGTGCTAGCCACTCCCCCTCCGTTGATCTACAGCACAAGGCGCGAGGCGGGGCGACGGGATCTGGGCGAGACGAGGCGACTGGATGATTTCAAATATTTCGGCCAGCAAAACGTTTTCCTGTGCGGGATGGCAGAAATTGTAATTTGATTGGTTATGTATGGGCAAAAAGGTCATTTGTGCGATTTTGGGGGCTGTCGGAAAATTCCTTTAACGTCTTACTTTCTGAAACGGAGGGAGTAGATCCTTGGCTAAGTTTTGGCGTACGTAAGTTAGAAAAAATATTGTTTTCTGCTACAAACCCCTCCAGGGACGCCAGCTAGCAAATGATGGTTTAAGTGACTGGACTCATATTAGCTCTAGACTTAAAAAGCACGGAACTAGTAAGGAACATGTTACAAATATAATTGCATTGTATTACTTGCGTCTGAGTTTGCAGAATAAGCAAGCAATAGATAAAGTTGCTCGACGAGAACTTGAGAAAGAAAGAGAGTATTGGGGAAAATGTTTGTACGCATTCTTTTCCTTGAACAATTTCTTGGAGAACATAACAAATCATTTCATGGTAGTAATAGCAAATTGAACCAACACAACAATGACAATTTCTTCTTGAGAAAGAAAGAGAGTATTGGGGAAAATGTTTGTACACGTTATTTTCCTTGAACAATTTCTTGGAGAACATAACAAATCATTTCATGGTAGTAATAGCAAATTGAACCAACACAACAATGACAATTTCTTAGCTCTTTTTCAAATGTTGGTTCAGTTTGACCTAATTATGAAATAACATATTGGCTACATTAGCGATGGTAAAACTCGTGATCATTATCTTGGTTCTTCCACCCATAATGGTTGGTAACATTGCTGGGCTACTGAAAGTTCTGAAATCATTGGAAATGTAAGAAAGGTGAGTACTTCTCTGTTATACTTTACTCCCGATGCAAGCCACCGAGAACATATATCCTTGATAATAAGGTATGTTGATGATCTTCAGATTTTGTTTAGTTTGAACAATCTTCCTTATGTTTTTTTATCTGAATGATTCCACGAGTCAGGATTGTTTCATGTTCTACAAGAGGAATCGAAGAGTCTTGAACTTGATATTGATAATGTGAGAGGACAAGAATATGACAACATCTCGAATATGAGAGGAAACATCAAAGGGCACAAAAGAAAACGTTTGGATACAAATCTGATGATAAGTAGTCCGGTGTATCTGTACGTGGTCCTACCTACAACCAACGGACAAGCGCGACCCAATGGATTTTGGGTGCAGCCGCCTGGAATCGGTCGCACCGGATCTATATGCCCAGTGCGGCCGGTGTTCTGAGCTTAGGATAAAATATTTTCATGGTCTCCCTGTTTTTTAGATGGTTGATTCATGTTGCAACTTTGTGTGACCCATGATGTAATTCTTTTTTAACTATGACTGAACCTAAAGGCCGCATGCATCAATCGATGCAGAGGCCGGGACTTCCCCTTTTTGAAAAAAAAAGTAGTCCGGTGTAAAGCAACTGAACTTTTTGGACCTGTCTAATTCTTACAGACAATATACATGATTGACTCTCAAATCATTTTCACCTCGTTGGGAGAGTCGTGTTTTTTTTAAGATTTTACAAGCATTGCGTGTCAACTACTCCAAAGCCAGGTCCAAGCTAAGCCTATTTACAATAACTGAAGGTGGAACCATCCTCCGCACTTTGCACACTTTATTCACGCAGCCTTCCTTCGCCATAATATGAGCAGCTTCATTTGCCGTTCTCCTGATTGCCAACACCTTGAAGTCATCAAAACATTCGAGGATGGACTTGATATCTTCTACCAACGGACCGTGTGATGATCGATCCTTGTCCTCTTTCGAGAGCTTCATCGCCGCACTGAGATTATCCGTTTCCAGGAATACCTTAGACACCCGCATTTCCTTCGCTAGGCATAACGCTCGCCGGCATGCCAAAAGCTCCGCTCCTTCGGCATCTGCGACATGAGGAAAAAATGGGACTCTCCAGCTAGAAAGCCACCATTGTGATCATGGATGACCACACCACCCCCACCGACGCAGTTAGCTGATCGAAATCGAAATGCAGCATCCGCATTTGCCTTGTGTCAACCCGGTTCTGGAGGTAGCCAGCGCTGCCTCGGAGGCTTTGCTTTGGGAGCGGGGGAACTCTTCAGGTTTAACCACTCCTCAACAGCAGCAACAGACCTACGAGCGATAGCCAGAGGATCCTCGATCTTCAGCGATTCTCTAGCATCATTCCTAGCCAGCCATAAGTTATACACTAGTTGCATAAACCACGAGACAGGGTCGTTATCATTCCTGCCAATCCATTCCAGAAGCCAGTGCTTCAGATCGCGGTGAGACGAAAGGCCACTCGGAGGGGCCTCAAAAGTAGCTCCAGTAAGATCACGAAGGCATTCCCAAGCTGCGGTTGAATGGGGACAGTCCCAAAAGCGGTGGTACAAGCTCTCTTCTTTGCCGCACACAAGACAGACCACACCGTCTTTTATATGTCTATGTTTGAGCTCTTTACCACTGCCAAACCATTCTCCATCAGCCGCCAAATGTGAATCTTGATCTTATGGGGAACATCAGCTCCCCACAACGCAAGCCAGAACTTGTGATCATCGCAAGATCTCGACGATTCCGCCATTCCAGCCTGCTGCCTCTTCTTCTGAATCGCGAGGTGGTACGCCGACTTAACAGAGAAAACACCATTTTTTGTAAAGTTCCAAACCTGCATATCCGCCGACCCCGCTGTGCCCACCGACGTTTGCAGAATGTCCTCAACATCTCCATCATAGAAGAACTGACGGAGTTTCTGCTCATCCCAACCCCCTCCATTTGGTAGCATGAAATCACAGACAAGCTCAGGGCAGTCCCCAGCTTTCCTGCCAAGAGGAGATTGCGCCCCAACTCTAGGGATCCAGTTGTTGGGAGAGTCGTGTTGATAGTATTAACGATATAAGGTATAAGGATCCATTAAGTAGTGGGGCTAAATCATTGGCATAAAATGAACTTGGGACTTTGGATTTGTAGTGTATATAATCATAGAATCGTCTAATATGAAATTTTATCTTCTATTAATTTGATCAGCCGAAACTACAGCCAAAATATATGTTTATTGATATTTCCATTGAGTTTGTACGTGGGCTTATTTCCTTTTTCTAAGTAAAGAGAAATTGGCTTTTCCAAATCATTGGGATCTGCAAAAGAAATTACAGTGGAGATGGGTATTCAACTATTCATCCTGGGCGGAGCCGAGCCTAAAGTCAAAATAAAACTACAAGTTCACAGGGGCACAAGTGAGGGTGGGGATGATGCATCTAGTGATCCACAATCTATAAAGGGGTCATTTAGAGTCAGTTATTTTGTACTTGTAGGTGATCAGGCTATAGCTTCGCTTACCGGATATTTGAACAATATTAGAAAACGTTTGTACATATAGACATTTTATGAAGGTACACAAAATTTCGTAAAAAAAAGACATTTTTTGTGCGCTGTCTAAAAAGACAAAAACATGTCCAGTAAAAAGTTATTTATGAGCACCGAATTTGTCTTTTTTTACAGAACACAAAAAACATTATTTTTCGCAAAAATTTATGTGCCAACATAAAATGATTAGAGGTACCCTCCAAATTTAATTATTTTAAAATGCACTTTCCATAATGGAACTAGATGGTCCTATGAGCCAAAACACCATGTCCAATCTATAGAGGGGCCATTTAGAGTCAGTTATTTTGTACTTGTTGGTGATCAAGCTATAGCTTCGCTTACCCGGAGATTTGAACAATATGAGGAATATGAAAAAAAAAATGGTTTCTTCTTTACTCAGTAATCCTTGGATGATAAAAGTTTGATGGATACTTGTGTTAATCTTGAGAATGCACTTATGAAATATAATGACGAAGAAGAATTCTGCAATGAGCTAACTTTCATCCAGGATTTACTTGAGAAATATGTGAGTCCTCTTTAGAAGCGTATGTTTTATCTTGTTGCTACATACAAAATTTTGTTAGTCATTCGTGTTACTGTTACATATATGAGAAAAGGAGCTTTTCTAGAATCATATCGTTGAACTCCGACTTGCATTTTACTACAACAGAAGAAACATAAGAAATTAAGACTAAATAGAATGGCTAAACAGTACTCAGGAATAGTTATAAAGATGTAATTATAAGATTTCTTCCAAGAAATACCTGATGGACGATGCTTTAAGAAGAGCATGAGGTTTATTTTTTCTTTGATTATCTTCTACATTAATATTTTAATATTTTGAATATTATAATTAAAATTTCAACAGTCAAACGATGTGAAGTTTAACGAAGTATGTAAAAAATACAACATATACACATTAAATACATATAATATGGAGGTATATTCATGATGATTATAATAGTATATATTTTCTACATACTTGGCCTAATTTAGTGAACATATAAGTGCCCACTTATCCAAACTAAAGGAACAGAGGGCTAACTGCAAAACAGGCTCCATAAGGCAAAACATAACGTAGAAAGGCGAGTCTGCGACCACAATGATACTCACAAAGTGAACTCACATACCAAAAGCTAACAATTTGGGATGAGTTTATGTAGTCAAAAGTCGACTGTAAGACAAGCAAAGCTCATTCCATCACACACAGAACAGGCAAGAGACAAAAAAGCAACAGCTCAGCTTCACTAGTATGATTCAGCTCGTTACAGTACCAGTTTACCACCCTCATTGTCATTGACACAATAATGACAGTATGTAACATACTACATGTAGCCAGCAACACTTCTGAATTTACTTATCAAGATGAGAGGTGATACTGGAAACCCTAATCAATCATATAAGGGCTGCAACATATGAAGGATCCATGTTCGTGGTACAAAACGTCAATGGCTCAAAGACGTACCGTACACCAATAGAGTGCCCTTAAACCAGCAAAATCGCAGTCACACTATTCATAGCACCAGCACCATATATGTGCCCCAAAACCACATCCATACTGATATCTGAACATAATCTATGCCTCCAGCGAATCAACCATATCAGTATCGACAGGAACATCTTCAGACATTGCACAGGAATTGCTATCAAAACGTCGATAGAAGAGCAGATAAGCCGCAGATGTCCTTGTTTCCTCCTCGCTGACAGAGGAGACGTGACTATCATCAAAATGATACCAACTGTCTTCTTCTACTAGCTGCAAGTGCAAAATGAACAGTAGACAAAATTTCAGGCAACCCATAGGTGAACATTTACTGATGGTATGCAAGACAATAATGGATAACAATATAGCAAAAAGTTGGGCCAAGCACCTTCGCATAGGCAGAATAGTGACCACCTCCCAAACCACCATAATGATTTATCACTGAATAGAGTTCATAGACAGGGGGCTGGTCGCCACCAGATGTGTGCTTTGCATACTTACTCATATCAAGATGATGGATTGGGAAGTTCACAAAGGTATCTAGCTTATTTTTCATATAACGGCTGTATGAAAACCTTTTTAAGTGGACCACCAATATCTCGGGCAACCTCCACAAGTCAAGTTTCTTGCTGGCCTGTCTATGCTCCTTGCAGCTAGGACAGTACCTGTTGCAGATGCAAGGCAGCAGTGGAAGCCATTAGAAACTGAAGAAGGTCGGTAGTCGAATAAAAGAGCAGGAAATATATACTAACCACATGTCATCAGGGCCCAGAGGTTCGTCCTTCAGAAAAGTATCCAAGCATGAAAACAAGTTGACTGCTTCTTGTCGGGTTTTCTTTGACATGAATCCCGGCTTGAAAACATCAGGAAGATCGTCCATATATTTAAGGTTATATATTTCATGTTCTCTATCAGACCAGTCCATCAATAACCTCATGGGTAACCCAGAAACATGATTAGAATCTTCTTCTATAGGATTTCTCACATGACCTTTATCATCACTCAAGTAAAGCTTCAACGGCAAAAGCTCAGCATCAGCTATTGTTTCATCCGCATTCGACGTAGAAAGACTCTTCTCACATGAGGCGCCATTTTCAGTTAGTACAATACCATCCAAACTTGGCCCGCTACCATTCAACACGGAATCGCCAGAAGGATGCACTTTTGCTCGTACAAATGGAGCCAGCACCGCAGAGACAGCCGCATAAATATCAACTTTTTTTGTCGAGTCAATGGGAATATAAGTCACCAGAGGGCTTCCAATGAGCTTCCGAGTACCAGTAAACTGGGGCTCTGAAGTAAATCTGGGTCAATTAACAAGCACATACCAATATAAGCGTCATTTGGAAAGTAATTCTCACAAACATACTAACAGAATTCTGAACAAATACACCATCAAAGAAGATAAGACATAAATAAAATATGAGCAATAAGTGATCTAAGTTTTTTATGGTACTGCAAGCAGAAATTACAAGGAGAAACCATAAACTGTGGCAACTGTAGAGGAATATGTCCCCACTCCACTCCCAAGTGCTCTCTACTGCACCCAACAGGACCATAATCCCAAGCTGCCAAGGTTAGGATCTCCTTTTGTTACTTGTGCAGGGAGAGTGGGACCACTCAGGGCTCAAGTGTCTGGGAAAAAATAGCACGAGGAAAATCACATACACCTCTGTTTGGCATGGTGATACCTCTTCAAAGCACTTGTTTCTATTTATGGATATGGCAGTTAGTTGGAAACATTTTTTTAACTGTAAGAGAAAATCTTACTAGTAAGATTCTCGAACTTACTAAATCCCACCATCCAAGCGCACCACAACACGTAAACGGAGAACGGAGCATCTGAGCCCAAGATATGAAAAAACAACATTTGCGTGGCTCTTACCTATCCACCTTTCGATGCAAGATCTCAACCCTCAAAAGCTTTTCATGGCCAACAGGAAGCTTATAAGCAACAAGCTGATCATTATCTTTTATGCTATGAAGTAGCTCCGATGGACTGAAAAAACGGTAAATCCGATAATCGTATACCTGAGGAATGTGAGTAATCTTTAGTTAGTTATATTTATTGAAAACCTACACTTTGAGTTTCGCCAATGACAAGGCAAGTAAAGACAGAAATTGATTTACCTCTGCGAGTAACAATGTCTCGGAATCGTTTAAGCAGCATGCATCACTCAGGGCTTTACAGAGATCTCTGCAAACTCCATTTTTTTGTACTGTAACAGTGTATGGCATGGGAAGAAAATCCCCAGTACCACTAAATACAGTCACAGTCATCATTCGAGTAACAGTTGAGGGTAATGGTAGTGACAAATACATGAATGGATCAAAGGTAACAGAGATCTTGTTGCATTCTGGACAGACTAAGGTAGACTTGTATTGTCCCTGAAACATAGAATAGAGAAATAATCATTATGGCCAAGACCTTTAAAAACGCACCTTCAAACCAACCAACCTATCATGTTGTACCAAAACACAACGTAGTAAGAAACGAAACTTCCATTGGGGCTCTGCAATCGAAAAAGTTGCAACCAGTGATTTAGTAGCACAACCCAATAAGCCTAATAGATGGTCATCAATAGTTAGCTATTTTGACACCATTAGGTTTGTGGAATTAAACTCGCAATATTGCTTGCTGTATTGTTTATAAACTTGCTAGCTCTATCTATTTACTTAGAGCAAAGGCCATTGTCTCACAGTAACATGTCTGTTTGTAGAAATGATACACTATAGACTCAGACTATCAATTACCGCCTTATGCACGTAGTTGATGTGCCAAACTCATAAATTCCTGTCAGACCACGTTCACCACACCGGCCATGCTTTGCCAAAACGCCATGTAGGTGGCGCGGCGAAGCGCGTTGTTCATCTAGTACTCTTTAGCTACAATCTGTTGGGCCATCTAGTACTCTTTAGCTACAATCTGTTGGGCCATCTAGTTCCTAACGTCACCTAGCAGTGACTAACATTCACATGTTCATCCAATCATACTAAACTTAGATGTAAATGAGCTCCCTATTATTATAAATTTTAGCATGAACGCCTTATCAATCAAGGCTGATAACTTACCTGGAACTTATCTACTATTATGGAGTCATTTCGAGCTTTATGGTTATTCCAACATTCTTCAGCGAAGTCTTCATCAGGACGATCATCAGCATCCTTGGTCTCAATATATGGTTTATTCTTCACGCGGTTGAGATCTTCATGCAAACCATCCAACAAAAATGCAAGCAACTCCTGTAGAAAACAGGAGCAATTCTTAAATAAGAAGATATCATATTTAGATATTTCACAAAGCACAGCGAAACAAAAACAGCATAAATGCAGGTTGATATATACACCATATTGGTGTACAGTAACAGCTAATGGGACAAGGCCCAATAAAATCATTGAGAACTTGTGATTGGTAGATTTAAAAAAGCCATGCTGAATTGCTTCTAAGTATTATATCCAAAGCATGCATGAGAATAGAAAGTAAAGCAGGATATATATTAAGGGTATAGAGGGAACACCACTTTACATAAAAATTTAGCACGCCCACCCCCCTATGTTTAAGATGCACCCTATATCTCATAACGATTACAAAAGAGAAGGTAATTTAAAACAACATATACTTAAGATACACCATATATCTCGATGGTGATGCACGGTTTCAGGCTCCAGCGACCAAGCCAGCGCTGAGAGTGTACCCCCCAACGTCGCTCCTGTCGCCCGTTGGACTTGCTGGTCGTCGCTCCAGGACTCGCTGCTCGCCGCCACTAATACCCCAGATCCCAGCTCTCCTCCCGGCTCCCGGCGGCAAGCAAGCTCGAGCAAGGTAACCTCTACTTCATCACATTCTTAAAATTATATTTGTTTACTTTATCACCATGTCCATGTTCCCCGTGTGGAATTTATAGCTAAGGGAGTACGAAGTCAAGTTATGGAGATGGACGAGAGGTATTGAGAACTGAAAACAAAACACAGTCAATGCTTCAGGAACTGAGGGTCCCAAAAGATACCAGTATCAAACAGGGGATATGGTACTGAAGTCATAAGGAAGCATGCTTGATCAAAGCACCGACACAAAATTGGAAAGCAGATATACTTTGTACAGAAGATAGGACATCAGGTCTCAAAAAAGAAGATATGAATCTTGCTACTCTAGCATTATCATTAACACGATAAAAATAACCAGTACATAAACAAACTAAAACAGATGTGTTTGATTCCTCCAAGTTGAAATAGCATAAACATTTGAAGAACCAATACACTCCACGTACGACGAACCTGAGAATCATGCTGATTATATCCACTAAACTGAGGAGCAAAACGGGAAAGTTTTGATTTAAATGCACGAGGAGGTACAGAAGTGCGACCGGCCGACCAAAGTTTCCTCAGTAGTTCTGCAAATGCTACTGCAAGTTCACCCTGCAAAATTGATAATCCATAAATGTCATGAATAACATCATCACATAGCACAAGTGGATAGAAATAAGCTCATACCTGTAGCCCAAGCGGATTTTCCGTGTTTATCTCCTGAGTGTAGTCCTTCAAAAAATACTCTACCAATGGAGGTGTATGAACCAAGGACTGTATGGCGCTATTCATGAAGCATGTATTACCCAAGTTATGTAACCCAGTCAATCCATGGATTTCATCTTTTGTTCCGTTGCTGAAACTACTATACCCATCTTCTGGGTCCCTTAATAAAGGATTGAAGTGGTTATCTTGAGGAAGACTGGAACCAATTCTAGATGAATAGCCATTTGAGATGTTAGGGCCTCCAGCAATTGAGAATGATGATGTGGAGGGTTCCAGTGGAACTAATGCAAATTCATTGTTGGTAGATCTCGTAGCAAGATCAGATGGCCAGGTATTATCTACAACCTCCAAGAGAATCTGCAAGCATAAAGCAAGGACGAAGGACTTTCAGCCAGAGAAAATAGCAAAGCAGTTACAGGCTTGCAGGCAAACCAAGGGCAATCATGTTTGAGAACATTTTTACATATATAAATATAAAGGATCAAAAGCTTCATCCCACCGGAAAAGTGGATTTAAGTAAAGCACATATAAACTCACACTAGATATTGATTTCACCACTGCACCAGTGTTAAAAAAGAGTTATAAGATAGTACAATGCAAATTACGTCAACATAAGAAGAGAGCAAAACTCAAGGGTTTATTACTACCTAATCGAGGATTCTACAGCCATGTACAAAAAGGCAGTGCAACAGCACACCATCAGACTGTAGGAGAAAGAGATGCAAGGCGACCCAGCATAAGAACAGGAGCCACAGGTTTCAGCAAAGACGAGAGCACATGAACATAACATAATACCTCTTGATCCATTGTAAGATGAGCTTCCTCCAGTGTCTCACTCATATTGGCTAATTTTTTGCTCTTCATCTTTTGGTAATAATCCCAGAGGTGGATCTGAATCATTACAACAAAGGATCAACAAAAAGGAAAACCCCGCAGCTCTACTAAAGATACAAGGCATAAATATGTCATGCATAGATGGCAATGAGTATACCTTGGACTGCTCTACAGCCAGAATTGAGCAAACCAATCTGTAAAGCTCAAGAACTTTGGCCTGGAAGCATCAGAATGCAGGTGTAAAAAATAAATAAATGTTCGAGAATAAAATTGTAACGAGGACATTTAATTTCGGGCTGAATACAGAACAGTACCAAGGGAAGTAGCTCATATAAAATTTATCAATTTCATGCACTGTCAATCCAAAGTAGTTTCAAATACTACCATGTGACTGTTGAGTACTATTTAGGATCATCTTGTAAGTTGTAACAAACTCTTGTTCCATCACCAATAGCAAACAAAAAATATCAAGACCCCAAAATAGTGTTCCGGAGAACAAAAAGAAGAGATATCAACGAGAAGGGAAGAAAGATAGACGAGCCCAATTGAGTTTTTTTTGGCACGACCAGCTAAAGAAATTCTGGATTTCTAAAAAACAATATTACAAATGTGACAGGCCATCAAAGTTATGTAACGTAGCTGCGTAACCTACTGGCCAACAGATCATCTTTCACAAATCATAAATATATGAGAAGAACCTCAACTTGAATGTGGGTGGATAGTTACACATGATTATATGAAAAGCGATAAGATGACACCAATTTACCTTCCTACTTAGTTTGATAGTCCGCACAGAGCTGTCTCTTTCATCAATTAGTGTCAAATGGAGGGGATAGACATCCACTATGTATCTCCTGGAAGTTGGATCCTCACAAATAACTTTCCTACATATCTCTGGCCCACCTTTATACCTGAAAACATCAATCCACCTCATGAGTAACAGATGATGCTGAAGATTAAATACTTCAAGGAATCTGCAGTTCACAATTAATTGACGCTTTGGACAGACCTTCAGTCAAACTTTTACACTCTGACAGCCTATATCATTTTAAATATCTAAATTAGAAACTTGAAAATCATAAGTACTTATCTCAAAAGTATTTCGAGAATATTATGAATTTCTTGGGTTTTATACATATACAATAGTACAAATTTTATGGTCAAAATTATCTCTTGGAAGACTGTCAATGTCCAAGACGTCAATTATTTGTTTGAGAACTAGAGGGGTATAAAGTAGTTCATCTGTTCCAAATACGCATTGTTCTCGCTTTCTAGATTTGTTCTTTGACGTTGCATTTTTTACTCTTCCTATGTTCGTAGCTCTCCAAACTTTGTTCTTTGACATTTCATTATTTTTACCTTTTGCCTTATATGCCCTCTTTATCTTTCATGTCATTGGCATCAGCAATTTAATATCTGCAGCATACTACTAGTTGGAGGTTGGAACATTTAAAAATGAAATTGGTCAACATGTATTATTTGATTGTGCATGCATATCTAGGGGCAAGTGCACATAAATTCTGACAAAAAGGAAATTACTTTAATTAAAGTATCCAAAATGGAAAATGCATACATTACATGGCACTGCAATTGCATACCAGTCATATAGCTTTCTCCATACTTCCTGTGGCACCAAAGTGTAGTCCTCCCCTTCCCTCAAGGTTCTTTGGAGCTCTTGCTCCTCACTGCCACTGCTATTTTTCTCCAAAACAAGCTTCCTGTTATCAATCTCCCCAGGTCTACTCGTAGGGCGAAGAGGAATATCAGTGTCATTCTCCCCATAACTGAGTAAGCCCACATAAGATTGCCAGTTTGTCCACCAGCTGCAAAATTTACATAATGTGTAGTTGATTACAAACCATGGGATTGAAATATGCAAAGTAACCATTTCGATGAAAGGCAGAAGGCACTATATATTAACTTCAAACAGGCAATACAAACTCCAATGCAGATATGATATTTACAGCCATAAGTGCAATTACATTTACAACCAAAAAACAAGAAGGACGAAGGGATTGAATTATTTTAGACAACATATACAAACATTCTGGTACACATTAATTTGCAAGGTTTTACAAGGAATTTACAATTTCCACTACCTATCAAATGCAGCATTATCACAGCACATCTACTTGTTCCATATCAACATGTGAATCAAACACTTAACTGTTTACCAATACAGAAAAGTATATGGAGATTGGAATAAGGGACAGCAGCAGAAATTCAAAGCCTTACAGAATTACCTCAGTTGGTTCGAAGCCTGTTGGCATATTTAGTTGTGACCAAGTGGCAAGCCACACTTTTTATAGCTAACAAATTTGTTGGCCAAACCTTAGACAAGTTTTAGCATAATATCTAGTCTATCGCATGTGGGTTGCACGCTAAGAGTGGCAATGAACCAAAACCCTAGCACAGAAGTAAAACTTGCCTAAATAAGGTTCGAAGAATGTGGTAGCCAGCCAAAAATGTGTTTCGTGTTTTTCCATGAACATATTCCTAGATTCAAGTGCATGTATATGTTATTACTTAGCTTAGTATTCATATTGAATATGCATACATATATATAGCAGCACCTAGTCGGTTTGCAAACCGACCTGCTATTTCTAGCATCTGTGTAACAGATGTACAAAGTCAAATTGACTACTATTGCAGGCTGTCAGCACAGCTGCACTATTCTTACTGCCTAAGCAAAGCAACCGACCTATACTGCTGCTGCTGTCTACTAGTAAAAATGAAATTTGCTACTACTACTACTACAGCTAGCTCTTAACTAATGTCAAGTTTGCTTTTGCCAGAGACAAACAAAGCCAAACTTGAACTATTCTGCTTACAACTGAAAAGCAAATTTTATACTAGCACTGCACTGAATTATTCAACAATCTCCCCCTAAGGCAGATGCAGTGCGCTTACTGAACCCTGACGACCTTGATCTTCTCACGGAGCAGCTGGAGACGCACACGTCCCAGAGCCTTGTCAGGATATCTGCGAGCTGATCTTCAGTGCCAACAAACTGAACCACGACAGTGCCATCCTCAGTGCAGTTCCTGATGTAGTGGTACCGCACTTCAATATGCTTGCTGCGGTCGTGGAACACTGGGTTCTTGATGAGCTGAATTGCGGACTTGTTGTCCACATGCAGATTGGCGACCAGAGGATCAGTCCCAAGCAGATCACCGAGCAGGCGGCCTAGCCAGACTCCCTGACAGGCCGCTGTTGCTGCTGCAATGTACTCAGATTCACAAGACGACATCGCTACCACCCTCTGCTTCTGGCTCTGCCAGGACACCGGACAATCACCGAAGAAGAAGAGTGTGCCTGAGGTACTCTTCCTGTCGTCGATGTCGCCAGCCATGTCTGCATCGCTGTAGCCGATCAGGTGAGCTCCACCAGGTGCTGAGGTGTAGGAGCAGCCGATGTCAATTGTCCTAGCGATGTAGCGGAGTAGGTGCTGCACAGCACTCATGTGCTCAGTGGTGGGCGCCTCCATGAAGCGGCTCACCATGCCGACTGCGAAGCTGATGTCGGGCCTCGTGTGTACCAGGTACCGGAGGCTGCCGACGGTGCTGCGGTAGAGCGTGACGTCGACCGGTGGATTGGAGCTCTGCTTGGACAGCTTCAGCCTTGGCTCCATCGGCACTTGAGCTCCATTGCAATCCGCCATTCCTGCCTTCTCAAGGAGCTTGGCAGCGAATGCACTCTGCTTCAGAGTGATGTGGCCGGGCTTCTGTAACACCTCGATGCCCAGGTACAGAGTGAGCAGGCCAAGATCGCTCATTTTGAACCTGTCGCACATCTGCTGCTTGAACTCGGAGATCGCCGTGGTGCACGCGCCGGTGATGACGAGGTCGTCGACGTAGACACCTAGCAGCAGCCGCGACTTATCCTTGCCGCGGGTGTACACAGCGTGCTCGGAGGCGCTCCGCTCGAATCCGAGCGACACCAGGACGGCGTGGAGCTTGTTGTTCCAGGCGCGTGGGGCCTGGCGGAGTCCATACAGCGCCTTGTGGAGGCGCAGTACCTTGCTGCTGTACTTGCCGTCGATGAATCCTGGCGGCTGGCTCACGTACACCTCCTCGCCCAATTCCCCGTTGAGGAACGCCGTCTTCACATCCATGTGGTGCACCTGCCACTGGAATTGAGCGGCGACGGCGAGCAGGAGCCTGACGGAGTCCAGGCGCGCGACAGGGGCAAAGACCTCATCGAAGTCAATCCCCGGCCGCTGGACGTAGCCCTTTGCGACGAGCCTGGCCTTGTGTTTGAGGACGATACCGTTGGCGTCCCGTTTCAGCTTGTAGACCCACTTGAGCCCGATGGGCCGGTGGCCGGCGGGCAGATCCACCAGCGACCAGGTGGAATTCTGCTCGATCGAGGCCAGCTCATCAACCATTGCCAGCCTCCAGTCTTCATCAGCCTCCGCCTCGGCGAGCGTCGTCGGCTCGCCAGTGGGAGTGAGCAGGAGGCGCTCCGCCCGTCCTGGATTCTCCGCATTGGGATCAACCAGATCGAGAACGCGGCGGTAGCGGTGGTTGCCCTGTGGGCAACGCCTGCGTCGAGGTTTTCCTCGTCTCGATCGGCTGGTGGAGACACGAAGCGGATGGGCTGGTCCTCGCTCGCAGTCATGGGCCTGACTGGGCTTGAAAGCCCATCAGCGATGGATGTGGCCCGAGACGGCGGAGTTTGAGCCGGAGACGATGACGCGGCTGGCACGCTCGATGCCGGCATCGGCATGGTCCAGTTCTCGACAGTGAACGTGGACGCGCCGCCGCCATGCTCCCCCCAGTCCCAGCTTGCACCCTCGTCGAAGATGACATCCCTGGAGACGACGAGCTTTTTCTATGCTGGTCGATTGAGAGCCTGGTGGACTTAAAAACTTTGTCCATCGAAGAGCTTGTCGGCCGGCTGAAGGTCGTCGACGAACGAGACGGCGACGACGAGCACGACTCCAGCAGCAAGCTCCTGCTAACAGAGGACCAGTGGCGCGCTCGCATGCAGCGCGAGCACGATGGTCCGTCTAGAGGCAGTGGTAGCAGTTATGTGCCAAACCGGCACCGCGGCAGAGGACGCGGGTGCGGCCAGGATGGCACACGTAACAAGGCTGGTCGGGACGGCCAATACGGTCGTGGTGCACCTGGCACAGTCCAGGATAACAAGTGCAGAAAGAAGCAGCGCGACGAGGCGGCGGCGGCAACCCACCTCACGCAGCACGAGGACGACGAGGAGCCCGAACTTCACATGGCCACTGTCGTGGAGATTGTCCACGCCACGGCAGCTGGGCCTGTCGTGCCTGGCCCAGTGGTGGCCGCCTCGCTGCTGACGGGGGAGCACGTCTTCCTCAACGAGGAGCGCGCATGCGTCGTGCTCCGACGTGCGCCAAACGACGTCGACCCCGCCTAGTACCTCGACACGGGGGCCTCAAACCACATGACTGGTGACGAGGCTGTCTTCGCTGAACTGGACCGCGCCGTGTCAGGCAAGGTGCGGTTCGGGGACAGCTCCATCGTCGACATCTGCGGGCGTGGCACCGTCCTGTCCACCATTGACGACGAGCGGCACCACGAGCTCGCAAACGTCTACTGGATACCGAAGCTGAAGTCCAACATCGTCAGCATAGGTCAGCTGGATGAGCTCGGCTTCCCCACCCACGTCGAGAACGGCTTCATGACGGTGCGGGACCAGGACAAGCTGCTGATCGCCAAGGTCCCTCGCACCAAAAACAGGCTGTACGTAGTACATTTGAAGATGGTGCAGCCTGTGTGCCTGGCGGCGCACACTGACAACGAGGCCTAGCGCTGGCACGCGCGCTTCGTACACCAGAGCTTCGACAGCCTCCGGAAGATGTCCAGGACTGGCATGGTACGCGGGCTCCCTGTAGTCGACCATGTCGAGCAGCTGTGCGAGGCCTGCATCGCTGGCAAGCACCGGCGCGCTCCGTTCCCAGCGGCGGCGAAGTTTCGTGCCACGGCGCCCCTCGAGCTCGTGCATGGAGATCTGTGCGGGCCTATCTCGCCACCAACGCACAGAGGGAAAAAGTATTTCCTCCTGCTCGTCGACGATTTCAGCCGCTTCATGTGGATGTTTCTGCTCAAGTCCAAGGACGAAGCAGCAGCGGCAATTCATCGCTTCCAGGCAGAGGCGGAGGAGTCACGACAGCCGCTCCGAGTGCTTCGCATGGACCGCGGCGGCGAGTTCACTGCGGTGGATTTCGCTGAGTGGTGCGCCGAGCGCGGCGTCCAGCGGCACCTCACTGCCCCCTATTCTCCTCAACAAAATAGGGTAGTGGAGAGGAGGAACCAGACGGTCGTCGGCGCCACGAGGAGCATGCTCAAGGCCATGTCCGTGCCTGCCGAGTTCTGGGGAGAAGCTGCCATGACTGCACAGTGCTAGTATAAAATTTGCTTTTCAGTTGTAAGCAGAATAGTTCAAGTTTGGCTTTGTTTGTCTCTGGCAAAAGCAAACTTGACATTAGTTAAGAGCTAGCTGTAGTAGTAGTAGTAGCAAATTTCATTTTTACTAGTAGACAGCAGCAGTAATAGGTCGGTTGCTTTGCTTAGGCAAGGCAGTAAGAATAGTGCAGCTGTGCTGACGGCCTGCAATAGTAGTCAATTTGACTTTGTACATCTGTTACAAAGATGCTAGAAATAGCAGGTCGGTTTGCAAACCGACTAGGTGCTGCTATATATATGTATGCATATTCAATATGAATACTAAGCTAAGTAATAACAGCTTCACTTGTGTCTCTGCTCCTCTACAACATCTAGCTAGTCGGGACAACAGTATATTGGGGGAGGTTGCAACCTAGTAATACAGTCTTTAGGCAAGAAGGAATGGGTATTGGCATAACGTTATCTTAAATCTTCACTAAAATTTTATATATCCAGTACAAAAATAAGTAACATTATAAATGAACCCATTTTTATAATCTCGAACTTATAATTCCTTAATTTAGCACTGCAAAGTCAATTTAAGGGCTCCTTTGATTCAAAGGAAAATCATTGGATTCTTGAAGGATTTTATCCTACAGGAAATTTTCCTATGTTAGTCGTTTGATTCGTAGGATTAGTTCCTATAGGAATTTTTCTCATAGAAATCTTTGTACTACATCCCATAGGAATTCTAGCATTCACTCCAACCTCTTTTTACAATTCCTTTGCCCATCAAACACAAAGTACTCTTCCTATAGGATTCAACTAGACATGACATTCCAATCCTATGTGTTTCCTATTCCTACACTTTTTCTATCCTATGAATCAAATGAGCCCCGTCAATGTGAGTTGATTTCCTTTATCTCGGCATCCCCTTGACTGTATGCCAAATTGTATTGTCGGTAGCCAAAGATTTAAGGTATGGAGGTCTACGAGGAATGAATAGCCTATATACATTCACTTCAAGTGCTCAACAGAATACCCATGTTGTACAACTGAAGAGTTTTCTATAATACAATGATTACAGTCCCTCACAGATCACCTATTACAATGTATCATCAGACACTAATATACTCAACTCAAAAATAATGAGAGGTAACAGTTCAGTACACTCCGATAACAACAGGACATCCTATAGCGTTACTACAACCTGCATGGTGAATCAAGTCACATCAAATCGAGTCAAGGGCACTCATAAATCTCCAATTACCAACACGAGAGATATTGACGTAAGTCATAATCTACCGCCACGGCGCCACCCCTATAAACCCACGATTTCCACATGAAACAGAAAGCAAAACGAGAGAGCATTTAGGCTTAGATAATTATACTACTGCCCCCCAACAATACCAGCCCAAGACATAGCATGTATTCGATCGCAAAGACGGAATCACAGGAAAATACGTCAGATCTCATATCCCAATTGAAGCCAAGCCATAAATTAGTCCCCGCGTGAGATCCGCGAGGCGTCCGCGTTATCAACCGGGAACACAAACACATTCCACGAAGCAAAAAAAAAAAAAGCGCATGGATAACTAGGAAGGTGGGGAGCGCCCACCTCTGTGCGACGAGGTAGCGGAGATCGCCGTCCTTGACATTCGCCTCCGCGTCCCGCGTGAGGGCCTCGACGGCCGCCCGCTCCTCCTCCGCCGTGCACGGCAGGCAGCTCGCCGCCGGGAGGAACCCCTCGGCGCTCGGTATCGTCATCCCCCACCGATCCAATCAACCGAGATCGAGTCGAGTCGAATCGGATCGAAACGAGACCTGCCTAGGGTTTGGTAGCTCGAGCGTTTTGTTTGGACGGAATGGAAGAAGGCAAAGAGTAGACGAGGGAAGGACGACAGATATACTAATACGGGGTATTGAGATTGAAATTATACTGACTGTAATAATAATTGGCGACGAACACCTTCCGCTTTCGCAAAAAAAAAAAACCTTCCGCGTGCGACAGGGCTGGCTATAACAATGGCGTGTGGGGTCAGGGACTCTCCCGTCCCACATGTCGGGGAGCTGCGCCGCAATATGTTTGGGTTTGGGTTCGGGTTCGGGTTCTCCACACTTTCTATGGTGCGTTTTTTTTTAACATCAAACGATTTTATTCCTTCAACAACATTTTACAGAGAGGAGTGTGAAACGCTCCACACTTGTAACGGTGAGACAGCTCCTTACAAATACATGCACATGTATGTGAAGATAGGCATCTAAGAGCTACATGTCTATTTATAAGTTTAGTACTCCCTCTGATCCAGAAAAACAGTCGCACATACAGCTATGTACTTGTACTAAGCAAGTTCAATTCCCACGCCCCTTTTAGTGGATCGGAGGGAGTAGCTAACTTCGCTTGATTGCAGCGCGTTTGGTAGACTGCAGATTATCCAACCGGCCCTGCAAAGTCAAGTTGTTTGGTTGCCGAGATACTTTTTGGCCAGACTAGCACGTCCATCAAAGCAGCGCTCGGCCAAACCCGGGAGACATGCTCGAATCGGCCGTTTCCGTGGAGCCTGGCTCGTTCTCAGCTGCAACGCTACAAAATCTCCTTCCCACATGCATGACCTCGTGCGACCATAGGGATGGCGGGAGCTCGCGCGCTGTAGCAGAAAAATGGGGCGGGAGAAATTCGGTCACCTCCCGCCGAAACCCTCCCGCTCACCGCCCAAATTCAAACCACCATTTCCCCCCAACCGATCTCTTATCTCCCGTCGGTGAGCAGGTAAGCGGCGCAGTCAAGTCCAGTCGGCGGTAGCGGCGACGACAAGTACAGTAGCTCGTCTACCTCGACATCTCCTCGTTTCCCCGCATCTGGACCGATGGTTGTAATTAACCAAACCCTAAGGTGTTAATCTGCATGTCATTATCGATCTGTGAGCATGTGTAGCTTTCTTGTTGAAAGAGCATATTTGCTCTTAATTATGTTTTGGTGATGTTGACAATACAGCATTGTGCTCCTAATGTGTTGCTTGAGTGTGAACAGGATTTCATAATCATCCCCGCTGAGTTCGTATCAAGAAAAGGAGAAAGATGGGCTATGCGTCGCGGCAGTACCGCACCTGGTACCGCCCAAACCCTGCCTCGGACCGCATGTGCGGCACTGCCCACGGTACTACGGGCGGTAGTACCGCCGGCGCGGGATCGAAACACGGTTAGCACCGAGGTTGACCGAGGCGGCGCAGTACCGCCCTCGCTACCACCCAAAGGGGGTTCGGGAGCGCTTGTGCGGCACTAGCCGCGGCACTAGCCGCGGTACTACTGGCGGTAGTACCGGTGTCACGGGATGGAGTGCTCCGACTGAAGACCGTTGACCGCAACGCAGAAGGCGCCAACGGTAGTACCGCCCGGCGCAGCGGTACTACCGCTGGCTCGGGAAGTTGAGCTGCAACGGACAGAATTTTGGGAGGGGGTATTTATACCCCTTCACCTACCTTTGGACAAGCAGCTCACCCAAAATTGAAGACCACCATTATTGCAAACTCAAGCTTCACTAGATCTCCCAATTCCTCCACCCAAACTTGTTGATCTTTGGAGGATTGAAGGAGAAGGCCCCGATCTATATCTTCACCAAGCCGTTCTCCATTTTCCCCTCATTCACTTGAGGGATTTGATCCTAGGGTTTCCTCTAGGATAACCTAGACATCTTGTTATACTTACTTGCTTGCTAATTTTGTGTAGCAGATTTGTGTTGCTTGGGAGCCCCCAATCCTTTTGTGGGTTGAGCCTCAAGTTGTTGTAAGGGCTCCAGATTCCGCCTTGAAGGATTCCGATAGTGGAAAGTGAACTGAGCTTTTGGGCAAGGTTCATCGGAGAATAGGGTGAGGCCATTTGTGGCGTTTGAGTTTGAAACTCACACCCCTCCAACGAGACGTACTCCCCTAAAAAGGAGGAACTCAGGAATACATCCTTGTCTCCGCGTGCTTCCCGTTCGGTTACTCCTTACTCTCTAGTTATTACTTGTATCTTGCTTTGTCTAGTGTTAACTTGTCATATAGGTAAATTCACCGTAGTTGCATATCTAGAGAATTTACCTTTGTGTCAAGCCTAAATTTGAAAAAGAGCTAAAAATTGAGTAGCACCTATTCAACCCCCCCCCCCTCTAGGTGGCTATACCGATCCTTTCACTTGTGCAGTTAGATCTTGTAGAACTTGCTCATGGTTGTGTGCTTTGTTGTGTAACATATGTTGGATCTTGTAGAGTTTGCTCATGGTTTTGTGCTTCGTTGTGTAGCATCTGTTATATCTTGTAGAACTTGCTCATGATTTTGTGCTTTCTCGTGTAACATTTATTAGATCTTGTAGAACTTGCTCATGGTTTTGTGCTTCGTTGTTTAGCATCTGTTAGATCTTGTAGAACTTGATGTTGGTAGCTTATTCATATGTGTACAACATGATCTCGTAGCTTATTGATGTTGCATGCATGTAGGATTCGATGGCCGACGACCTTAGTCAGGCTCTGATCCCCATTGGTTAGCCAACTCCATGACTTGAGCGGGGCACAATGGTGTCAGGATACATACATTATCATCCTTGAGACCGACCACTACGAGGGGCACATCATGGTTAGCACTTGATCCTTGAACTTCTTAAACCTTGATCATCACTTTCAATCCTATCTGATGCATGTAAAATGCATACATAAACTTTGCATTATATTACTTATATTTCAATCATATTTGCATCATATAAGGGTTATATCATTGTTTTATATTAATTTTGGGAATATTTCATTGTTTCCCTATTTTTCTGGAATTAACCCTGCACAGGCAGAAAACTCTATTTTCTATATTTTAATGTTTCAAGGACCCAAACGACGTCCAAATGACCTAATAATTTATGAGCATCAGTTTTTGGAAGGAACAAAGCGTGGGAGCGAAGGAAGCGAACAAACGGAGGCCCGAGGGCTAGAAGAGGGTGGCCCACGCGGCCAAGGAATCTGGCCGCGTGAGACCCACCATCTTGGGCCTCGTGGCTCCGTTGCCGTCGATTTTTCCCGAGCCTCCGTCTTGACCTAAAAACGACTGTAAAAATAGTCCCCGACGCCCTTTGGAAAGGTGCGCCGCAGAAACACAGAAACCACGAAACAGAGACCTGGAGTTGCAGATTGGAGGGGGAAAACTCCGGAGGGGCGCTGCCGGCGTGGTCTCCATCTTCTCCAACGACTTCTCCGTCTCCATGATGAAAAGGGAGTAGTCCACCCCTGGACTATGGGTTTGTGGAAGTAACTTATGTATATCTCCTCTCTTGAGCTTCACTAATTAGTACCGTATGAGCTGCTGAACATGATTACGGTCATCTATGTAATACCTTTGTGGTGGATCTTTTATTAGTTAATATATGTTTGAGATTGCAATAATTTTGTTTTAGTTATGAAAGTAGATTCATATTATGTACCATGTTCTTGTGTACTTGTTATGATCAAGCATGTGTATGAGAGCATGTGAGGGGGAACGTGTGCATTAGTTGGAGTAACGGGGAGTGGCTAGTGCGGTGAATGTGAAAGAAAGTTCCGCGATCCACTTGGGTGTTTTACCTTACTTTGTTGCCTCACTAGGGATAAAGAAAAATACCTTGCTACCGGAGATGTGGGTGTGACCATTGCCACTACTCCATGACTAGATCTAGCATGTTCTTATTTTAACTTCATGTCTTGAAACTTAATGCTATGCTCTGATTTATCTTAATTACTAAGGTGTTATGATTTAGTTCGCATCTTGGTGGAGTATAAGAGAGATTAATAAACAAAAGATCTCTATGTTAGGACGTGATGCCCATATAATTAGTAACTTGTCATGAAACCTTTTTGTTGCAATCTCATATGTCAATTCTAGTGTTCCATTGTCTACCACTTTATTAAAGAGAGAGTGCATTTGTGAAACCATAAACCCCGGTCCATTTTTAATCATAAGAAACACCTTTCCAGCAACTTTTATCCACTTTACATTTTCTGCCATTTAAAAATCCGAAAATACAAAAACACTTTTATATCTTGCATTCACAATACAAAACCCAAAAATATCATCCATCATTATTTACACCATCCTTGCATATTTATTTATCATCATTGCATATTTATTTACTGTTTTGCATTTATTATCTTTTCATATCATTCTCACACCTTGTGCTTGACAACCACTAGGTGAGGTTGAGGGCACAAACAATTTACTTTGTTTTGTAGGTTTTCAAGAGAAAGATAAGAAGATAAATCTTTCACTACTTATTCCCCGAGAGTTCGATATTAAACATCGAGTCACCCCTCGTGGGGAAAACCGTCTTTCCTATACTATACATGCTGCACTTGGAGTCTCAACCTAACCCATATTCTTTTGACGCAGGTAACTACGTCAAGGGCCATCACATACGAACGCTTGTTCTGATTTCCATTGTTGTTGTTGTTCTGTCCACCGCCGTTGTGGTTCTTTCCTCCATTGTTCACGTTGCCCTTTCCTTTTTCTTCCTCGTTATCATCCTTGGTTTTGTCCATGGAAGTGTGCTTATTAGCTGCGTCCATCAGCTCTGCCATGGTGATCTCTGCGACCCGGATGCTTGACTTCATGCGTCCCAGCTTCTGAACGAGTGGGTCATATCTGCAGGTTTGTTCCATGGACTGTATTGTGTTTCTGGGAAGGATATCTGTGGATGAGTGAAGGATTTCTGTGACCCAGCGCATCCAACTGCGAGTCGACTTATTCTTGTTGTGCACACATCGATCTAGGTCCTCAATCGTGTAAAGCCTCTTACAAGTTCCCTGATTTTTTTTTTGATAAATGCTGCTTTCAACTCACTCCAAGAGTTGATGGACTTCTCGGGTAGTGTGTTAAACCATATTTTGCTGCTCCATCCGTCATCACGAGGTACATAAACTTGGCATGAAGACTTTCTGAGGCATTACAAATACACATAGCCATCTCATAACTGCTCAACCATGTTACCGGGTCCATGCTAGGATCGTAGTTAGCGATCTTGCTGGGATCTTTGAACTTCTCCGGGTAAGGCTCTGCTCTGAATTCGTCTGAAAGACACTTTGGCCCAGCCAAGGTTGAGGGAGCGCCCACATGAGCCGCCCTCCCTGCCGGTGCCGGTGAACTCACTTCTGCTCCTGCAGCGGGTGCCGTGCCGGAGGAGTGCTGCAGAATTTGTTGCACGTCTCGCTCTAGAACTGTTGACGATAGCTTGCGCAGCCAATGCCGCGGGAGCGGCCTATCTGGGTGGTGGTGGTTGCTTATTTTCCTATGCTGCCCTTCGTCGTGCTAAACTAGTTTGGGGCTGCCTCGGGCTCTCTCCCTGCCGGCTCCTCGTGCGACTATTATATGGCGTGGAGTGTAACGCACTTCTGTTATCTGGATAGTTGGCATGCTGCACCACCGCTGTACGTAGCATATCTATGGCCCGCCGGGTCTCCACTTCTGCTGGTGAATTTCCCAAAGGAATACGGTCGAGCGCTAAAGTTGTGGCGTACATGTTATCCGTTGGGTTGTTGTAATGACTCGGTGGCGTATGAAACCTAGGGGGAGGTGGTGGCATGGTTCCGTTGTTGCCTCCGGCTCCTCCGGTAGGCGCTATCGGTGACCCGGCTGGAACATTGCCGGGTCTTGCTCCACCGGCTCCTCCGGTTTGTCCTGCGCTGGGTCTAGCAGCGGGAACCTCATGTACTGTCCTGATGGACTGATCCTGTGGTGTTACAAACAGGGCAGCCGGGTCTAGTGCCTCTCCTCTGAGGGGGAACCGGCTCTGATGTCTCCTATTCTGCACCCGACTCAGGTCGTTGTGGCGATTCTCCAATACGCTTGCATTGTGTCGAAGGCGATTTTACTGCTCATCCAACTGTTGTTGTCTGGCTAACATTTGCTGTTTTTCTGCTTCGACCTCCCGCCGTTGTTGCTCCAAGGCCCGACATGCGGTGTCCAGCTCTCTGGCACGTGTTGCTGCGTTCTCGGGGGTTACCACTCCCGTAAGTGCATTAGGATCCAACACCAGATTGTTACTGAACAAAACCGGGTTTGGCGGGTTGGATGTCCCCGCTCCTGATGCTCTATTCATTAGAAATCCAAACGTGTTCATGTGACGTGCTGTTTCTTCAGTTCCACTGGTAACTGATGCCTCCTCTCCATCGATCCGTGGTTGCGGCGGCTCTTGAATCACCAATAATTGTTGTTGTTGTTGTTGTTGTTGTTGCTGCTGTTGGTTCTGGGCCAACGCAGCGGCCGTGGCCGTCGCTGCCGCCGAGATCGATGTCGGGTCAAGGTTTGTCGCGGGCGCAGTGTAAACTGCCACCCGGCGCACCGGACCCGGGACGATTCGTATTCCTCTTCTTCAATGCCATATCCTAATCGATCCTCAAACAAAGGTAAGGTTGACTCTGTATCCTCGTCGATCTCCTCACGCGTGGTCCATACCGGCTCCTCCGGTTGTTCCCCCAACGTGGTAACTGCTACCGCGACCTTTGTTGTGCCTACTGACTCCTCACCGTCCGATTGGACGATGGTGGCGGCTCCTGACACAGAGTCGTACTCGATCTCCTCTGAGGCGGGTCTCGTGGCGTGCACCATGCCGACGAAGACGTTGATCCGCCCGATCGAGATGACCTCGTCGGCTTCCATCAGATTTGACTCTGGGCTCTACCCGAAATCGTCGACGATGCGTTCTCCTTGTGAGTTGATGGTGATCTCGCCGATGGCGAGGTTCTGCATGCCGCGCAGAGCTTCTCCGTGATGTAAACACCTTTAGATGTAAATATAATGATGATATAAGTCTATGATATTAATGAAATCTGTTACAACTTTAGTTGTTGTGTTGTATGACATAGTAATTAATGCGCTGCAAAATATATATTTTAGGTAGTCAAAATTAATATATATTATTGTTATAGAGACACAAAAAACTCAGTACAAACGAGTGGAACCAGAAAACCGTATCTCATGAGCCCCACCTTAAGAAAACAAAAAAAGGGTGAAGACTATTGCCAATAATGGGGCTTATCGGTGACATTTAATACCTTCGTTGCCAACGAGGCCTTCGCATGACATAACCTGGACAACGAAATTTGTTACCGTTGCCCATGTTTTTTTTGTGTCTATATGATGAGAGATGTTTTTATTCCACAGACAATAGGTTAATGGATCGATTCTGCGTCGTCTTAGGGCTTAAGGAGTTTCATGTATAGTTGTATTATGTCGTATTTCTTTGTTTTTTTTGTAAGCGGATGTGCGCATTCTAAACTATGGAGAGGTCGGTTACGAACCTTACGAATTATGAATTGTAAATATTTAAGTTTAATAAACCACCTTAAAAAAATTACAAGACTTGTGTAACACCCCGGCCCACCCTCGGGCCGAGCCTGTCACCCCTGACAGATCTTTAGGATCTCTAGACTGGCCCCACAGATCAACACTAGTGTTTTCTGTGCACTTTGTCCTCACTCGTGAACACCAGGGAAAGACTTCCCGATTGGTCACCCATCCTCAAATAGCTCTAGGCCAAGCACACTTAACCTCAGAGTTATTTTCAGATGAGCTCCCGGAAAAGAAGTTGCAACTTGTTGATATGAGTATCCTATCAATCCTATTAAGCTCTAGGCCAGGATCTCACAACTTGATTGAATTAATTGGATAGTTTTTCGGTCTGATGTTACAAAAAAGGGGTTAGCCTAGAGCAGCATGCATGATCATTACAAAACAAGGATCACAAGTTTATCCTATCACTATGTTGTTTGAAAGGACCGAGTAGGTTGACTAGAGGGGGGATGAATATGCAACTAAAAAAATTCTTTTTTTAATCAAATTAAGTCTTTTTCTCAAATATAAGTTCTATAGATATGCAACTAGGTAAACAATCCTATATGATGAGCAAGATACAAGCTAGCAAGATATTCTAAACAAGATAAGCTAGTAATACAAGTAAAGGAAGGCTAAGAGATAACCACACAGTGACGCGGAGATGTTTCACCGAAGTTCACTTCTCAAAGGAAGCTACGTCTCCGTTGGAGCAGTGCGGAGTCACAAAGTGATCCCCGAATAGCCTTGATATGGCACACCGTGTCTCCCTCGTGTTATCCTCCAATGAGGAGATCCACGAGCCACTATATGATGCCCTCGAGGTCGGCAACAAACCTTTACAAGGATAAGGCTATCTCCACAACCGAATTGGTGGCTCTCACCGGAATCCCGCAGCTCCCAAAGCCACAAGACTCAACAAGGCTGGGGCACGACTCCACAACTCAATTGGAGGCTCCCGGCTAGTCCTTGCGGCTTCCAAAGCCACAAGAACGACCACGACCGTCTAGGGTTCCAACGAACCCAAGAGTAACAAGTTTCCCAATGGAATGGATGGGGAAATCAAATCGCTTTGGTGGAACTGTAGATCTAGGTCAACTCTCCCAAGTCCTAGAAGGACAAGGTGTTTGAGTGGGTAGGGAGAGAGATCTAGGAAGATGAAGCTTGCAACAATGGTGGGGAATTATATTCTGGCTGGGTACCTCTCTTGGAGAAGAAGGGGTGCCTTAAATAGGTCCACACAAAAAAGCCGTTTGAACAAAATTTGTGTGGTCCGGAATGGATCTGGAATCCATCCGGAAATCCGAACGTTCGGAAAATCTGGACTTCTACCAACTAGCTTCCGAACCAGAATTTGGAACATACAGTACCCAGAAGGGCTGGTCCGGAACCAGTTCGGAATCAGTCCAGAAAATTCCGACTCGTTCGGAATTCCGAGCCACTCGGAATTCGTCCAGTTTGCCGTGTTTTTCTGTAGATCTAATTCTTGTCTTTTTCCACCAGTGTTGTAGGAAGGCTGTGGGGGGGGTGTCAAATAGGGTTTGTGAGAATGATAGATGATTTCCCCAAGCTTTCCAAAGAGTAACCCCTCTTGATAATATGACTTCCCTAACACTAAATAAATTGAGTCTTCGGGGCACCGGCTTGATCCTTTTTCTCCTTTTTGAGGGGTCAACCATTGCCATGTGCATTTCATCAATTGTACCTATAGTAGTTTAACACACGGTAAGATCATCACTTATGTTGTTAACAAACACCCAAAACTAGATTAGGAAACGTATGTCCTTTTAGTGTTAACCTACGTACCACCACCACCATCAACTTCACCATCATACGACGGGGTTAGTATATACCATCTCATCAAAATATATAGGCCATACAAGAAGTTTTCAAGCCCTATCTAACCCAAATTATACATCATCATTGGTTCATCATCATCTTCTTCATGCTGCCGTCAACACCACTAGCACCACGCCACATCATGTCAGTTGGCTTGCTCTCCCTGATGGCCTGGGCGACTTCCTTGACAGCATCGGTCATGCTCGCGAAGGCCTGGATCTCGTCGTCAACGAGAGCTCCCCTCTTCCTCTTCTCTCCAGCTCCAGCTCCACCTCTCGCGTCTCCCTGGGCATCAGCCGGCTTGTTCGGACCATTGAGGATGATGGTCTCGAACTCCTGCGTCTCATTGAAGTCAGCGGCCATGCCAAGAGGATCCCCTGAGCCCTTGGCAAATTTGCCGGTGGCCAAACCGTATGAGAAGATGGTCTGCATCTGTGTTAGTTCTGAATGGGCTTGTTTAGGAACTCGACGTACTTGGGGTGATTCTAACATTGGAATGGCAGTTTGTTAGATAGTGATGGCCCTTGACGTAGTTACCTACGTCAAAAGAATATGGGTTAGGTTGAGACTCCAAGTGCAGAGTGTATAGTATAGGAAAGACGGTTTTCCCCACGAGGGGTGACTCGAGGGTTTAATATCGAACTCTCGGGGAATCAGTAGTGAAAGATTTATCTTCTTATCCTTCTCTTGAAAACCTACAAAACAAAGTAAATTGTTTGTGCCCTCAACCTCACCAAGTGGTTGTCAAGCACAAGGTGTGAGAATGATATCAAAATAAAATGAATGCAAAACAGTAAATAAATATGCAATGATGATAAATAAATATGCAAGGATGGTGGAAACAATGATGGATGATATTTTTGGGTTTTGTATTGTGAATGCAAGATGTAAAAGTGTTTTTGTATTTTCGGATTTTTAAATGGCAGAAAATGTAAAGTGGATAAAAGTTGTTGGAAAGGTGTTTCTTATGATTAAAAATGGACCGGGGTTCATGGTTTCACAAATGCACTCTCTCTTTAATAAAGTGGTAGACAATGGAACACTAGAATTGACATATGAGATTGCAACAAAAAGGTTTCATGACAAGTTACTAATTATATGGGCATCACGTCCTAACATAGAGATCTTTTGTTTATTAATCTCTCTTATACTCCACCAAGATGCGAACTAAATCATAACACCTTA
Source organism: Poa pratensis (assembly GCA_947311845.1). Taxonomy (NCBI): domain Eukaryota; kingdom Viridiplantae; phylum Streptophyta; class Magnoliopsida; order Poales; family Poaceae; genus Poa; species Poa pratensis. The sequence continues at coordinate 4,841,519 of CAMZMU010000113.1, read as the reverse complement.
GTAATTAAGATAAATCAGAGCATAGCATTAAGTTCATGACATGAAGTTAAAATAAGAACATGCTAGATCTAGTCATGGAGTAGTGGCAATGGTCACACCCACATCTCCGGTAGCAAGGTATTTTTCTTTATCCCTAGTGAGGCAACAAAGTAAGGTAAAACACCCAAGTGGATCGCGGAACTTTCTCTCACGTTCACCGCACTAGCCACCCCCCGTTACTCCAACTAATGCACACGTTCCCCCTCACACGCTCTCATACACATGCTTGATCATAACAAGTAAACAAGAACGGGGTACATAATATGCATCTACTTTCATAACTGAAACAAAACTATTGCAATCTCAAACATATATTAACTCATAAAAAGATCCACCACAAAGGTATTACATAGATGACCGTAATCATGTTCAGCAGCTCATACGGTACTAATTAGTGAAGCTCAAGAGAGGAGAGATACATAAGTTACTTCCACAAACCCATAGTCCAGGGGTGGACTACTCCCTCTTCATCATGGAGACGGTGGAGAAGTCGTTGGAGAAGATGGAGACCACGCCGGCAGCGCCCCGCCGGAGTTTTCCCCCTCCAATCTGCAACTCCAGGTCTCTGTTTCGTGGTTTCTGTGTTTCTGCGGCGCTCCTTTCCGAAGGGCGTCGGGGACTATTTTTATAGTCGTTTTTAGGTCAAGACGGAGGCTCGGGAAAAAAGATCGACGGCAACGGAGCCCGAGGCCCAGATGGTGGGTCCCACGCGGCCAGGAATCTGGCCGCGTGGGCCACCCTCTTCTGGCCCTCGGGCCTCCGTTTGTTCGCTTCCTTCGCTCCCACGCTTTGTTCCTTCCAAAAACTGATGCTCGTAAATTATTAGGTCATTTGGACGTCGTTTGGGTCCCTGAAACATCAAAATATAGAAAATAGGGTTTTCTGCCTGTGCAGGGTTAATTCCAGAAAAATAGGGAAACAATGAAATATTCCCAAAATCAATATAAAACAATGATATAACCCTTATATGATGCAAATATGATTGAAATATAAGTAATATAATGCAAAGTTCATGTATGCATTTTACATGCATCAACATCCCCAAGCTTAACCTATACTCGTCCTCGAGTATGAAGGTGATAAAACTAACATGGACTTTGCAATTTAATACTATCAAAGGATATCAAAGATGATTACTATTGCTACATAGAGTCAAATGATTCATTCTTCAAAGGAGTAGCAATATACAAGATAGATTATGAAGTGATATCAAATATTCAATGTAAGGATGTTCAATGATAATTCACAAAGTGTAACATAGAAGAAAGTACTATGGACCAAATGTATGCATAATGAAAAGTAAAAACATCCTATAATGGTCATAGAGTATTCTTATAAATCTGAATATAAAAGGTGGACACTTTGGAAAGATATATAAATGAGTAGAGGTAAAACATGAATAAGTTTCATCTAACTTCCAAATGCTTCTACTTAAGTTAATGTTTGCAATGTGGTATTCATTGGTGTCAAGCTCTCATTACCCCTATCATAGCATCTTGAATGGTTAAAGTTTAAAGTGAAAGCAAATATGAGTAGTATGCTTGACAAAGTATGGGTTGAATGTCTCATGCCCCGTGAATACGAGTACCTACACCACGGTGTTACTCAACTTGGGACACAAAAGCAAGTTCAAGTTAAGGTCATTGTAAGTAATATAATAGCGTCATCAAGAGCGTCAACTGGGGTACCTCTTGTCCCAGGACATGGAACAAGCCCATGTCAAAATGACAAGACAAACAAACAAAATGAACAATCTCCACACCCTTTTTATTTACTATTGGTATAGCTTTTTATTGTGGGGTGCATCACTGAAGGTTCACCATAGCATGTAAGTAAATTTCCACCATGAATGATGCATGGCTTAGATTAGCGGCCCAGGCGTCTCTCTAGCCATTTATACAAACTCATTAAACTCACTAAGTTTCCACATTTATTTGGCACCATGATAAGCATCCATAAACAAAAGTACATGATATCAACAAAATATAAAGAGCACGTTGAAAGCTTGCCATGTGACAGCACATATGAGCTAACTCCCAACCAAGACTCTTGTCAAGCTCACAACTTCATAATTTTAATCACAATGGGTCATGTTTATTAAGTGCAATAAAAGTAAGGTGTGCATCAAGTTCGTGAGAGCTCTTTAACCAACTTTTCCCATAACAATCAATAACATAAGCATTTTAATTCAGAAGTATAGATAATACAAAATAACATGATAAACATACTCGGAATAGCATAAAGCTAATAGGTAGATATGGTGGACTCACTGGAAAAACTTTGGTTGAAGGTGTTGGAAAACAAGTTTTTACTTGTTGGAATTTTTGGGCTAGCAAGAGGGAGAAAGTTGACCGTCTAAATGCATGCATAAGTGTCCATAGAACTAACCAATCCATGTTAAACAAAGTAAAGTAACATTCAGCATCAAAACATGAATAAAAGATAGCTCTTGATAAAACACTTGCAAATTAATATTCATTAAAAGCATATGAATCATGCAACTATATGTATCTTTTTGAATCAACTCAAACATCCCTTTCCCAATCTTTTTAATAGCATCCAACTTAATTCAACCCAAATTTCCAGTAGCTCTCTCATATATAAATGATAGTGGTGGTCTCAAGACAAACAAAAATCAAACCGAAATAAAAAGCAAATAAAAGACGCTCCAAGTTTATGCGATAAAGTGCATTGATCGAAAAACAGAAGTTAGACGTGTGCAAACCGAGAGTGTGTTGGTCCAGTGGGGTTGTCTTCACATCCCCAAGCTTATGGTCTTCACCATCCTTGGATAGCTCTTGGTGCATCTCCTCTAATCCCTGTGAAAAAACTTCAAAACACCGTTTCTCCCATTTCTTTTCTGTGGGGTGACATTAGTAGTGATAGACAAATGAATTACTTGCTGCATAAAATCCTTAAACAAAAATTCATATGAATGTCCAGAAAGTGTATAATGTTGTATGCCTACTTATAAACTCAATTGGATCAAAAAGATTCAAGTTAAAAGTTCAAAGAATGCATCAAACAAAATGGGACAGAATCTGTCCAGAAAAACAGCAGCAGCAAAACGTATTTTTCTACCCTACTTAAATATGTCGAAAAATTCTGAAAAATTCATGCTTACAGAGGATGAAAAGTTGCAACTACAGTTCAAATATCAGCTCATTCGGAGTTACAGAATAGGAATTAAAAATCATACCGTGCACAGATTCGTGCTGGAATAAAATCTCCGAATGCAAATAGCAACTTTTTCAAACCAAAATAGGTAAAACTTGGCACTTTATTAAAAATTCCAGAAACAAAACTAAAAACTAAGTCTCTTGTTACAGCAAGAGGACACAAAGAAAATCAAAAATAAAAACAACCGGGTTGCCTCCCGTAAAGCGCTTTCTTTATAGCCATGTAGCTAGGCTTCTTACTTGATATTTATTGTGGACGAAGCTCATGAGGGAGCTTGAACTTTGATGTGTCCCTCTTCCTTGGGAAGTGTTCCATGCACTTCTTGTGTGGAAACTGAAACTTCACATTCCCTTCTTTTGAATCAATGATAGCACCTGTGGTACGAAGAAAAGGTCTTCCAAGAATAATTGGACTAGAGGTTTTATTCCCCATATCCATGATTAGAAAATCAACAGGTACAAATGTCATATGCAACTCTACCATAACATCACTTACTTTTCCTAAAGCATGTTTAATGGAATCATCAGCAAGTGCAAGTTCAATAGAGCATTTTTCAAGATTCTTTAATTCAAGTACTTCATATAATTCTTTAGATAAAACAGAGACACTAGATCCTAGATCTAATATAGCATGGTGTGTCTCTTTTCCAATGGTTACTAGTACTTTGGGAATCCATATATCCCCAAGCTTAGGTGGTATCATAGCTTCTTGGTTGTACCTAGCAATCTTTTCTTTTAAAACATGATTAGCAATATAAGAACCAAAACCTGCTTGGTTAACATTAATGGAAGGATCACTTGCAAATTTTTGTAAGATAGATATTAATTCATGCAAGCTACAATTCTCTAAGTCAAGCAATGGTTCCTTGACTTCACTAAGCATTTTAACTTCCTCAACTTTTCTTCCCTATTATATAGATTAAATATTTCATGACGGTCATCAAAAACATCTTCTGGTACTTGGGCTTTTTCTAAACTTTCTTTAATTTTCACTTCCAAAAGCAAGCCATCAAGTAGAATATGAGTGTTAGCAGCAGTAGTATTCATAAAAGAACCCCCACATTCATTATCCAAAAAGACTCTAGAGGTTTCAGACAATCCTCTATAAAATATATGCATGAGCATCCAATCTCTAAGACCATGTTCCATTCCAAAAGCTATACCTCTAAACCTTTCCCATGTTTTTACCAAAGGTTCATCCTCTTCTTGTTTAAAGGTGATAACTATTTGTCTCAAATTACAAACTGTTTCAGTGGAACAAAATCTTTCAATGAATGAAGCTTTTAAATTAAACCAAGTGCTAAAGTTTCCAGGTGGCCATCTTAATATCCAATCTAAGGCTTTTCCAGCTAGGGAGTAGGGAAAAAGCTTAACTTTAATCATATTAACATTGGCATGGTTCAAATTTAACACTTTGCATCTTTCATTAAACTTCTTAAGATGAAGTATAGGATCTTCCTTGGGTTTCCCATAAAAACGGTGTTCATAAATCATTTTAGTGATATTATGATCTACTTCAAATTTTCAACAGGGATATTCATATTTTGAGGAAAGTTCTTAACACTAAATGGCCAAAAGGTTCTCTTTTCCATTATGCAAGTTTTTATGTGTTTTTTAATTTTTTATGCAAAACTGAAAATAAAATGACACTAAACAATGCAAACCGAAATAACAAATGCAACACAAAATGCAAAACTGAAAATAAAAATGCAAACCGAAATATAAATATGATATGCAAGACAATAACAAAACAAAATAAAATGATTTGAAGGTAAAGATGGATAAGATGATGCTCACGTAGGTGCAACCTCCCCAAGCTTAGGTGTTTGCACAAGTTGGTGATGAAGTTGACTTTGTTGTGAGATACCCTTGGATAAACCTTTACAGCAATGATTCCCCGGCAACGGCGCCAGAAAACTGTCTTGATGGCCCTTGACGTAGTTACCTGCGTCAAAAGAATATGGGTTAGGTTGAGACTCCAAGTGCAGAGTGTATAGTATAGGAAAGACGTTTTCCCCACGAGGGGTGACTCGAGGGTTTAATATCGAACTCTCGGGGAATCAGTAGTGAAAGATTTATCTTCTTATCCTTCTCTTGAAAACCTACAAAACAAAGTAAATTGTTTGTGCCCTCAACCTCACCAAGTGGTTGTCAAGCACAAGGTGTGAGAATGATATGAAAATATAAATGCAAAACAGTAAATAAATATGCAATGATGATAAATAAATATGCAAGGATGGTGGAAACAATGATGGATGATATTTTTGGGTTTTGTATTGTGAATGCAAGATGTAAAAGTGTTTTTGTATTTTCGGATTTTTAAATGGCAGAAAATGTAAAGTGGATAAAAGTTGTTGGAAAGGTGTTTCTTATGATTAAAAATGGACCGGGGTTCATGGTTTCACAAATGCACTCTCTCTTTAATAAAGTGGTAGACAATGGAACACTAGAATTGACATATGAGATTGCAACAAAAAGGTTTCATGACAAGTTACTAATTATATGGGCATCACGTCCTAACATAGAGATCTTTTGTTTATTAATCTCTCTTATACTCCACCAAGATGCGAACTAAATCATAACACCTTAGTAATTAAGATAAATCAGAGCATAGCATTAAGTTTCATGACATGAAGTTAAAATAAGAACATGCTAGATCTAGTCATGGAGTAGTGGCAATGGTCACACCCACATCTCCGGTAGCAAGGTATTTTTCTTTATCCCTAGTGAGGCAACAAAGTAAGGTAAAACACCCAAGTGGATCGCGGAACTTTCTCTCACGTTCACCGCACTAGCCACCCCCGTTACTCCAACTAATGCACACGTTCCCCCTCACACGCTCTCATACACATGCTTGATCATAACAAGTAAACAAGAACGGGGTACATAATATGCATCTACTTTCATAACTGAAACAAAACTATTGCAATCTCAAACATATATTAACTCATAAAAAGATCCACCACAAAGGTATTACATAGATGACCGTAATCATGTTCAGCAGCTCATACGGTACTAATTAGTGAAGCTCAAGAGAGGAGAGATACATAAGTTACTTCCACAAACCCATAGTCCAGGGGTGGACTACTCCCTCTTCATCATGGAGACGGTGGAGAAGTCGTTGGAGAAGATGGAGACCACGCCGGCAGCGCCCCGCCGGAGTTTTCCCCCTCCAATCTGCAACTCCAGGTCTCTGTTTCGTGGTTTCTGTGTTTCTGCGGCGCTCCTTTCCGAAGGGCGTCGGGGACTATTTTTATAGTCGTTTTTAGGTCAAGACGGAGGCTCGGGAAAAAAGATCGACGGCAACGGAGCTCCGAGGCCCCAGATGGTGGGTCCCATGCGGCCAGATTCCTGGCCGCGTGGGCCACCCTCTTCTGGCCCTCGGCCTCCGTTTGTTCGCTTCCTTCGCTCCCACGCTTTGTTCCTTCCAAAAACTGATGCTCGTAAATTATTTGGTCATTTGGACGTCGTTTGGGTCCTTGAAACATCAAAATATAGAAAATAGGGTTTTCTGCCTGTGCAGGGTTAATTCCAGAAAAATAGGGAAACAATGAAATATTCCCAAATCAATATAAAACAATGATATAACCCTTATATGATGCAAATATGATTGAAATATAAGTAATATAATGCAAAGTTCATGTATGCATTTTACATGCATCAGTATGGTGAGGGAAATTCAGACCTGGTTGCCCATACCAACGCAGGGTTCAAGAGGCAAAGGACATATGGGACTTACCAAGGCAACCGTGACAACTACAACAAAGGCAATAATTATCGAGGCCCGCCGCGTCCAAATAATCACATCGAAGCTTTCAGGATGTCGTGTCCTCGCCATAGCAGGAACGACAGACCCGACAATCATTCTTTGGAGCAGTGTGTCGATTTACAGAGGTGGAAAGATGAACATATTCAGAAGGCCTTGCACGGCGTTGGCCGCGACGGAGGATCCGGCCGGGTGGTAACCCGACAAACCAGCCTCCACCCGGTGGAAACGCATGACCCGACAACGCTGGAGACGGTCAAAACAGAGACGACCAAGGCGGGTTCCAGCAAAACCCGAAGCAGCTTAGCAAGTACCACATTCAGACCATCAATACTTCTAAGAGAGACAGAAAATTAGTCAAGCGCGCAGTCAATGCAGTTTCATCAGCAGTTTCGAGATACCGGAAGTGGTCAGAGTACCCCGTCACATGGAGTAGAGAGGATCACTCGCCAGTCATCGAAAACCCGGGTCTTCTAGCTTTGGTGGTTGCACCACAGGTGGGAGGCTACGTTTTGCACAAGGTAATGATGGACATAGCTAGCAGTATCAACATCTTGTATTATGAGACTTTCTTGCGTATGGGTCTCAAGGTATCGCAGTTGCAGCCCACACCTACAATCTTTCATGGTATAGTCCCGGGGAAATCAGCACGACCAGAGGGAAGGATCACGCTCGAGGTTGCTTTTGGCGAGTCCAAGGACAACTATCGCTCAGAGATGATCACATTTGAGGTTGTGAAGTTGCAGAGCCCGTATCACGCCTTATTTGGCAGACCCGCCTTTGCCAGATTCATGGCAAGGCCGTGTTATGTGTACCTACAGTTGAAAATACCGGGTCCCAAAGAAATCATCACCATCCATGGAAGCCGGGAGATGGCTGCAGAGTGCGACGATGGAGATGTCGCCTTAGCTGAGCAGGCCTGCGCAGAGGAGGAGTTAAAGTTTTACAAGTCCAGGGTAGACCCGGATGATCGTATAGCATTGAAGAGGCCAACCGCTAAAGAAAAAGAAAAATTCAAGTCGGCCCAGGATACAAAGATGATCGATTTCACACCCGGCGACTCTTCCAAGCAGTTCGCCTTGGGGTCCAATCTGACTGACAAATAGGAAAGCGCGCTCATCGAGTTCATCTGTGAGAATAGAGACATCTTTGCATGGACACCTAGTGACATGCCTGGAATAACTGCAGAACTCGCTGAGCACAGCTTACATGTTGATCCCAAAGCCAGACCCGTGAAGCAAGGATTACGCAGACTGAATGAGGAAAGACGCAAGATTGTTGGAGAGGAGATAGCCCGACTTTTGGCTATCGGCTTTATCATGGAGGTTTACCACCCAAAGTGGCTGGCTAACGTGGTTCTAGTCCAGAAAAAATGGAGAGTGGTGTATGTGCATTGACTACACCAGCCTCAACAAGGTGTGTCCTAAAGATCCTTTTGCATTACCTCGTATTGACCATATCATCGATGCCGTGGCAGGCAGTGAGCTCTTGTGTTTCTTGGATGCATACTCAGTTATCATCAGATCTGGCTCAAAGAGAAGGATTGGGAAAAAACTTCGTTCATAACCCCCTTTGGAGTTTTCTGTTACAAAAATATGACTTTTGGATTGAAGAACGCGGGTGCAACGTATCAGAGGTGCATCCAGAACTGTTTCAATGATCAGATTGGCCGCAACATGCATGCTTATGTAGATGACGTTGTTATCAAGTCTCAGAAGGCCGACTCTCTCATTGATGACTTGAGGAAAACTTTTGCTAACCTGAGGCGGTATAATATGAAGCTTAACCCCACCAAGTGTGTGTTTGGGTTTCAAGCAGGAAAACTACTTGGTTTCATCGTGTCAGAGCGTGGAATCGAGGAAAACCCGGAAAAAATCAAAGCCATCCAGAACTTGAAGAAGCCAGAAGAATTGAAAGATGTCCAGAAGCTCACGGGGTGTATCGCGGCGCTGGGCCGGTTCATAGCCCGACTTGGAGAGAAAGCCATACCATTATACCGGCTCTTGAAGAAAACAGATAACTTTGTGTGGAATAAGGAAGCGGATGATGCGTTTGAGTTATTGAAGAAGACGCTGTCAGAGGCGCCAGTCTTGGCGGCTCCTGCCCCGAAGGAGCCCATGTTGATGTATATTGCTGCCGGGCCACGAGCTGTGAGTGTTGTGGTCGTGGTAGAGCACAAAGAGGAAGGAAAGGAATACCCGGTTCAGAGGCCGGTTTACTATGTCAGTGAAGTTCCCACAGAAGCAAAGCAGCGTTACCCACATTGGCAGAAACTTGTTTTCGGGGTCTTCATGACATCCAGGAAACTGAAGCATTTTTTTCAGGAACACCCAATTACAGTGGTTAGCTCCGCTTCATTGGCAGAGATCATAAAGAACACAGAGGCCATCGGGAGGATCGCCAAGTGGGCAATAGAGATGGGGCCATATCATATTAACTATGAGCCCCGCAATGCAATCAAGTCACAAGCTTTGGCAGATTTCCTCAATGACTGGATGATACGTCTCAAACGTATCTATAATTTTTGATGTTCCATGCATGTTTTATATCAATTGCCACATGTTTTATATGCACTTTATATCATATTATGACATTTATTGGACTAACCTATTAACAAGATGCCACAGTGCCAGTTTCTGTTTATTATGTATGTGCATTGCAGAAAAGGTCCAAAATTGAAAGTGCTCAGAAAAATCTGACAAAATTACAGAAATTCTATTTCGCCAGAAGACTCTGGGAGCCAGAAGGGCAAGTCCAGGGGAGGCCCACAGCCACCACACGCACCCTGGGCGCGGTTGGGCCTTGGCCGCCCCCAGGGGTGGTGTCGTCTCCTCGGGGCTCTCCAGCCGCCGCCCTTTCGCCTACTTATTCCCCCCGACGCGAACACCCTAAGGGCCTGGACGATTTCTCCAGAAAAGCTCCGTAGCTCCGCCGCCACCAAAAACCCTAATTCGGGGGACAAAAGTCTCTGTTTCGGCACCCTGCCGGGACGGGGAATTGCCCCCGGAGCCATCTCCATCGACGCCACCGCCATCTTCATCGCCGTTGCTGCCTCCCATGATGAGGAGGGAGTAGTTCTCCCCCAAGGCCGAGGGCTCTACCGGTAGCTATGTGGTTTATCTCTCTCTCCCATGGTGTGATCTTTATGTGATCATGAGCTTTGTAATCTAGTTGAATCCATAGATGTACTCTTCATTATCTTATATGCTACTCAAGTGGTTTTATTAATGTAATCTCCGGAGTCACTTTTGTCGCACGGTGCGAAGTTGACAGTGTGCGCCCCGTGTGTGGCTCTTAGGCTAAAGATAACAGGAATACTTATCATGAGTTATTATTTGCGTTGGATGTCTCTATGAAATTGCGGTGTTTGTCTAGTACTATTTAGGGCGCTCAAGTTGACAGTGTGGGGTTCCCTAGATGTGGAATGCGACTTTAAGGTGTGCTGTTATAGCCCTACGCAGTGGATTGGTGTTCGTTATCCAACGAGAGAATAACTCAGAGTAGCATAGTGAAGAGGAAATATCTATGTATTAAATTATATTATTATTGTTGAGAGTGTCCACTAGTGAAAGTATGATCCCTAGGCCTTGTTTCTAAGCATTGAAACACAATTTACAACCAGTTCTGCTACATGTTTGCTTGCTGCCATTTTTATTTCAGATTGCAATTACCACTTATAATCATCCATATTACTTGTATTTCACTATCTCTTCGCCGAACTAGTGCACCTATACACCTGACAAGTGTATTGGGTGTGTTGGGGACACAAGAGACTTCTTGTATCTTAATTGCAGGGTTGCTTGAGAGGGATATCTTTGACCTCTACCTTCCTGAGTTCGATAACCTTGGGTGATTCACTTAAGGGAAACTTGCTGCTGTTCTACAAACCTCTGCGCTTGGAGGCCCAACACTGTCTATAAGAATAGAAGCGTGCGTAGACATCAAGCTATTTTCTGGCGCCGTTGCCGGGGAGGTAAGTGTTGGAAGGTATCTCCTTTGGATTCTGCAATTATTTCTTTTTGTTTCTTGTTTTTATTTTCACTAGTTAGGCTTAATGGAAAACAACAAAAAAATTAGAGATCTTTATGAACTTTATATTGAATTAGGACATGATGCTTTTGAAGAGAAAATTAAGAAACCGATGGAAGTTTGTCTGCATAATAGTGGTAGTAATGTTATTAGCATGAATTCCTTGAACACCATTATTGCTAATGCTATGGAAAAGTCTAAGCTTGGGGAAGCTAGTTTTTATGAAAATGATCTTTTTAGTTCCCCAGCTTTAGAGGAGAAAATTTGCTCTGATAATACTGTGTCTCCCATATGTGATAATTCTAATGATGCTTGTGATATTTTAAATCCACCTACTGAAAGTATTCCTTTTGAAATACCTATGGAAATTGTTGAAAAGGTTATGGATGAACGTTATGCAGGGGATGGAACAGTCCATCCACATGATCACTTGTTGAAACTTACAGAACTTTGTGAGTTGTTTAAGGTTGCAGGTTTATCAAAGGAAAATGCCATGAAGAAATTATTTCCATTGTCACTTAAGGACAAAGCTAGGGAGTGGTATGATCTACTGGATGATCCTCATCATTCGGAGTGGAAGGAGCTTGAATTTCTCTTTGACTCTAAATTTTATCCTCCTTATGAAATGCATTTAGATAGGAATTACATTTATAATTTTTGTCCTCGTGATGGAGAAAGCATTGCTCAAGCTTGGGAAAGACTGAAAACATTAATACTCAAATGTCCTAACCATGGGCTTCCTGAGGAAATAATTGTTACTAATTTTTATGCAAGGCTTTCAGGTCATTACAAGGATTATCTAGATGCCTGTTCAGAGGGTTCTGTCACAAGTAAGAAGGTTGAAGCTAAATGGGATCTTCTTGAAACAATTCAAGGCAATACTGAAGATTGGGAGAACGACAAAGGTAAAGAATCAGGTATAAACTGTGACTATGATTGCATTAAGTCTTTCGCTGAAACTGCTAGTTTCCATGAGCTTAGTGCTAAATATGGTCTTGATTCTCAAATTATTGTTGATTATTGTAGAGCCTTTGCTTCTCATATTAATGTTCCTAAATAAAATTGGGACATGTATCATGAACCTTTCAAAGACACTTGCATGGAAAATGAAATTGTTACTAATGATTGCAATAAACATGCTCAAACTTCTGAAAATACTATTTCTTATAAGCATGTTAATTTTTGTGGAGCACTTAGACCTTGTGAAAAGAATCAAATCGAAGAAGATTATTGTATCCATCATAGGAATGAAAAAACTAGAATGTGGCACAGGGCTCTAAATGATTTTGCTGAAAAAGTTTGTGCCCTCTATCCTTTTATTTGTGAACTTTGCTATAAAAGGGTCACTTCGAATTCCAATGCTCAGGTTCTAACAAGGATATTGCGGAAGACTTTTGTGATAACCTGATCACTCCTAATCAACATGATGAACTTACATTATTTTTGGGGTGTGAAGAGTTATCAAGAAAAACTTCTTCGTTAGATATGAGTGCTTTTGATATGAATAGCGTATTGCATGGATGTCATCTCTATTGTGCTAACAATTGCCATGCCAACACTTACATACAAAATATTATAAAAGATGGATCGACTTTACCAAAATATGAAAGGACTAATGTTTGTTTTACTCTTATTAATGAAAAAAAGGAATCCTCCCAAGCTTCTTCTATTGTTTCTAACAATAAACCAGGGTATGTGGTGAAGCCTCCTTTCAAGCCTCTCCCTCCTAAAGAGGGAAAGAAGAAGAAGAGGAGTAAAAGGAGAGAGGAAACGGTATCTTCCCCTAAGCATATTGCTCCTATTATAGTTGTTGCTGATGAGTCTGAATTCGATGATGATCCTATGCATGTTACTTATAGTAGTGATCATGATTGGGAAAAGCACACAACTTTTGGTATTGAAAATCTTTTGGGTTCCAATTCTGAAAATGATGATGTTAATAATTGATATACTATTAGTACTATCCATGTTCCTTCCAATGATGATATATGAAGCAATAAGCTTGGGGATGAGGTGTTTGAAAATCCTTTTGCTAGTAATAATTATATATTTGAAACCTCTCCTCCTAGTGATGTTTTTGAAAATCCTTTTGGTACGATGATTATATAGTTGAGACCTCTCCTTCTAGTAAAAATGATGATGATATGTTTACAAATGAACACACTTTGGAAGATAACTATTCCACTGTTTATGATGATACTATGCCTCTAGTCTTTGATAATTATTATAAAGATAACTATGACATAGGTTATAATTACAATCATCCTCATGAAACTTGTCATAATTATGGAGGGATTTCTCAAAACCATCCCTCTAATATACAACTTGTCTATCATGTTCGAGTTCTTTATGATGATCCTACTCCCATTGTTATTAATAAGAAGGATTTTGCTTATGTGGAAAATATTGATACCTTTATGCATATGGGTCATGATAAGAATGTTTGATGTGATGGTTATATTGTGGATTTTATCAATGATGCTACTGGAAGTTATTATGAGAGAGGGAGACATGGATTCATACATCACAATAATATTAAGTCTCCTCTCTTTATGTTGAAGGTTTTGATGTTGCACTTGTTTTGCCTTCCTATGATAGTCACTTTGTGCTTTATTGATTTATTTTCTTACAAGATTCCTTTGCATAGGAAGTGGGTTAGACTTAAATGTGTTTGATATTTGCTTCTTGATGCTCTTTCATATTCACCTTTTATACATATGAGAGCATCATCAAAATTATCATGCCTAGCTAAAAGGCTTTAAAGAAAAGCGCTTGTGGGAGACAACCCATTATTTTTATTTTCTGCTATTTTTATTTTATTTGAGTCAAGGTGCTGTTTACTTATGTATCAATGGATTTGTATCTTTATTTTCTTGCATTGTTGTGCCAAGTAAGGCCTCTAATAGGAAGATGATGCTAGATTTGGATTTCTGCGCAGGAACAGATTTCTGCTGTTCACCGTTTTGCTTCTGTAAAATCACAGAAAAATTATTTAAATCTGAAATGTTTTGTTCGTGATCCTCAGACATGTATGCATCTTTCGTTAGTTCAAAGTTTTTCGATCTGAGCGTCGTAAGTGCCTGGAAAAAATTCGTCTTTGCGGACTGTTCTGTTTTAGACAGATTATGCCTTTTTATTTTGCATTCTCTCTTTTACTAGTGTTGAGTGAAATTCTTTGTTTGGGTGGAAGAGCTTCACATAACATCAGTGGCAGTAGCTAATGTTTAAAGTAACAAGTCATATTGCGTCTTTATAGAACATGTGAGTTTTTGATTGTGCACTAACCCTCTAATGAGATTTGCTTTGAGTTTGGTGTGACGGAAGTTTTCAAGGGTCAAGAGGGAAGAGTGATATAATAGGATGGAGAAGAGTGAAAATCTCAAGCTTGGGGAGGCTCCCATGGATCTCCCCAGCATATTTCAAGAAGACTCAAGCGTCTAAGCTTGGGGATGCCCAAGGCATCCCTTCTTCATCGGCAAAATTATCAGGTCATCTCTAGTGAAACTATATTTTAATTCTTTTACATCATATGTGCTTTTCTTGGAGCGTCTGTGTGCTTTTATTTTCAGTATTGTACTTTTATTTTCAATAAAGCTTGACTGGACCCTAGCATTCTTGATTGGGAGAGAGACACGCTCCGCTTTTTCATGGAATACTCCTATTCTTCACTTATATCTGTTGAGTATTCAATTTTCGCGTTGTTTAGCTTCTAGCTCTTGGTTTTCATGTACCTCTTGTCTGAGCTATTAGTTCTTTTGTAGAAAGTACTCTCTTGTTTCACTTATATTTGTTTGGAGAGTTGCTTGGTTAATATGTTGGTTCAGAAAATGTTGCGTGTGGTAGTGGTATAATGAAAACTTGCATAATCTTGTAGATCATTAAACTTTGATAACCTGATTCCTTGCAAACGTTTTGAGGTATTAAGTAATAGATGGTAAAGCTTGCTGGTTAATCTATTATATATTAAAAGTACATGATGGGCTAACCAGAAATTAGAGAATCTATCTAGAAAATCACACAAAAATAAGAAACATCTGGCCATTAATTAGGCTAATTAGCCAATCACAACCGTCGGACTAGCCTCTTCACGTCAAAGTTCACCTAAATTACCCACCAATGCCCTTAATTAGTTATTGTCATACCGCTTCAACGTCTAATCTAAAACCTAAAAAAACAGGTCGTCTCCTGGCGTGCACTGCAGCAGCGCTATATTTCAATCTCACCGCCCTGCATCCGCCGCCATGGCCTTGCACAGATCGAGGGAATCAACGGAAACAAATCTACTGTCCAAAGGTCCGAGCCTGCGCCCCTGCTCCCAGGCATGCTGCGCCGCCGGCGATCCATGCTGTGAGCACATGAGGTTACCCAGTTCTCCACGTTGGTAAGGCTACATGCAAATGCATTATTCTATTTTGAGATCACACGTCGACACATCATGCATAGCCATTGATTGATGGATAAGTAAATTAATATTCCGACGTATGCTGCTGCGGACATTGCCGCTGCCGCCGTATTGGTTGAGGTACAGACTTGTGCCAGGTAATAGCTAATGATTATCTTTATCATCACTACCATTTTCTTTTTTAAAATACAAGATACATTCTTATATAATTTTGTCAGCTTCAGCAACTTACAGGTCCGCGTCTATCAATCGGTAAAAAAATATTACAAGGTCCGTGTCTATCAATTAATTGACAAAAAAAGATTAGTTAATTACTATCGCAAATTGCTACCTGCTGGTGAAGTTTTAATTTGTAGCATACAAAAGGGAATTGTGTTTTAAAATAATTGTTTGTTGAAAAACAAGTTCTGAGCCAAATTTACTCAAACAGCTAGAAAAAAGGACTAGCCAAAATACACTCGAAATTCACGATAACCACATGTGGCATCGGAGAATCGACCTAGCTGAGCTACATTAGTGGATTATTGTCTTTAAACTTGTACCGTACTACAAACTCTACTAAAATTGTTGAAGGTGTAGTTGGACTTGATAGCTTTCCATATCTGAAAAGTGGTTCGTAATAACTAGGTTGTGTGTGAAGGTCGAGGGATCTAACAGGGTACTTGTGCCGCCGTGAACGACTCTTCTTGGGATAAATGTTAACCATGCGCTTAATGTTGAACCTGCTAGTTGTTTGCAATAAATTTGTGAGTTCTTTTTTACTAATGTTAAGCTACGGTTTTGGCACTTCCACCATCCAAATTTGCTAGCCTCTTCTGTGCTGTGCATTGCCCTTTTCTCACATTGAGAGTTGTGCATACTTCACCAATACATCCAAAACCCGTGGGAGGACTTCCTCTTGTTCTCCTACACATAAATCCATACATCTTCCTCAAAACAGCCACCATACCTACCTACCACAGCATTTCCATAGCTGTTCCGAGATATATTGCCATGCAACTTCCATTTTACATTACATGACTTGTTGTCATTTATTATTTATATATTGCTTTGCATGATTCTATACAGCTGATGTGTGGTTTACCCATGTTACGCTAGATCATTGCACATCCTGCTACACTGGCAGAGGCATACAGTTTTATACATCATGTTTTGTTCATTATGAGTTATTTGTACCAAAAAATTGTAATCATATTAGAGTGTTGCCCCTGCTAGAAAAGAGCCATGGAGGCCATCGAAAAGTGAAACAGAAAAAGAAAAAAAAGAAGAAAAAAAGAATAAAGAAAAGGGGGGCAACACTACTATCCTTTATCAAAGTTGTGCTCATGTTTAGCACTTGTAGTATTCATAGTCATCATTTGTGCTCATGTTTAGCACCTATGCTCCATTTGAGAGAGTTTTCATGCTTTACTAGTATAACTATGTGGGGAATATTACGTTATAGAACTTGGGTTGTATATTCCAATGATGAGCTTCCTCAAAAGTGCTCTAGGTCTTCGTGAGCAACCGAGTTGGATGCACCCCACTAGTTCCATTGGAGAGTTTTCATACACATATAGCTCTATGTGCATCCGTTGCATGGCAATCACTACTCCTTGCATAGCTTCGATTATAAGACTTCCTCTTGTCTAATGATCACTTATAGCTTTGTGAGACTTTCTTCCATTGGCCTTCCAAACCCCCATTAACGTTCTCTTTGCCATAACATCCTGGTGCCAATACTAAATGCTTACGCTCACCGGTTGAGTAGACCTCGAAACAGTGGATTCATGACGTTCATGTTTACTTTTACTTGACTGGATCCGTTCTCTATGTTATGAAAAATTGCTTGATGCTTGGAATTGAAGGATAGAACTCCTAAACTGGATACTTAAAACATCTATAATGAACCTTGTACGGTTTCATGTCTTAAAGGCCGTCATTCATGAAAACTTTTAGCTTGTTTAACTATCTTGCTTTATTATCTCTTATTTAATATCAATTATAGACATTTGCTTTGAATGATTTGATCTCATCTCACTTGCCATTACATCCCTATTAGATCGAGATTATGATGGTAGCATGTCACCTCAAAAATTATATTGATTTATCGTTTACCTACTCGAGGACGAGTAGGAACTAAGCTTGGGGATGCTGATACGTCTCAAACGTATCTATAATTTTTGATGCTCCATGCATGTTTTATATCAATTGCCACATGTTTTATATGCACTTTATATCATATTATGACATTTATTGGACTAACCTATTAACAAGATGCCACAGTGCGAGTTTTTGTTTATTATGTCTGTTCATTGCAGAAAAGGTCCAAAATTGAAAGTGCTCAGAAAAATCTGAAAAAATTACAGAAATTCTATTTTGCCAGAAGACTCCGGGAGCCAGAAGGACAAGTCCAGGGGAGGCCCACAGCCACCACACGCACCCTGGGCGCGGTTGGGCCTTGGCCGCCCCAGGGGTGGTGTCGTCTCCTCGGGGCTCTCCAGTCGCCGCCCTTTCGCCTACTTATTCCCCCCGACGCGAAAACCCTAAGGGCCTGGACGATTTCTCCAGAAAAGCTTCGTAGCTCCGCCGCCACCAAAAACCTTAATTCGGGGGACATAAGTCTCTGTTTCGGCACCCTGCCGGGACGGGGAATTGCCCCCGGAGCCATCTCCATCGACGCCACCGCCATCTTCATCGCCATTGCTGCCTCCCATGATGAGGAGGGAGTAGTTCTCCCCCGAGGCTAAGGGCTCTACCGGTAGCTATGTGGTTTATCTCTCTCTCTCCCATGGTGTGATCTTTATGTGATCATGAACTTTGTAATCTAGTTGAATTCATAGATGTACTCTTCATTATCTTATATGCTACTCAAGTGGTTTTATTAATGTAATATCCGGAGTCACCTTTGTCCCATGGTGCGAAGTTGACAGTGTGCGCCCCGTGTGTGGCTCTTAGGCTAAAGATAACAGGAATACTTATCATGAGTTATTATTTGCGTTGGATGTCTCTATGAAATTGCGGTATTTGTCTAGTACTATTTAGGGCGCTCAAGTTGACATTGTGGGGTTCCCTAGATGTGGAATGCGACTTTAAGGTGTGCTGTTATAGCCCTACGCAGTGGATTGGTGTTCGTTATCCAACGAGAGAATAACTCAGAGTAGCATAGTGAAGAGGAAATATCTATGTATTAAATTATATTATTATTGTTGAGAGTGTCCACTAGTGAAAGTATGATCCCTAGGCCTTGTTTCTAAGCATTGAAACACCGTTTACAACCAGTTCTGCTACATGTTTGCTTGCTGCCATTTTTATTTCAGATTGCAATTACCACTTATAATCATCCATATTACTTGTATTTCACTATCTCTTCGCCGAACTAGTGCACCTATACACCTGACAAGTGTATTGGGTGTGTTGGGGACACAAGAGACTTCTTGTATCTTAATTGAGGGTTGCTTGAGAGGGATATCTTTGACCTCTACCTCCCTGAGTTCGATAAACCTTGGGTGATTCACTTAAGGGAAACTTGCTGCTGTTCTACAAACCTCTGCACTTGGAGGCCCAACACTGTCTACAAGAATAGAAGCGTGCATAGACATCACTGGACAGAGACGAACGCACCTCCAGCAACGCCTAACACCAAGTCCTGGATCATGCATTTTGACGGGTCTAAGCAGCTTGAGGGTTCTGGAGCCGGCGTTGTCCTAACTTCACCCAAAGGAGATAAGTTGAGTTATGTCTTGCAGATTCACTTTGATTGCTCTAACAATGTGGCTGAGTATGAAGCCCTGTTACATGGTTTGCGTATTGCCAAGGAGATGAACATCAGGCGTATTTTATGTTATGAAGACTCAGATCTCATTTCACAACAAGTATCAGGAACTTGGGATCGAAAGGATGCCAATATGGCGGCTTATAGGAGAGAAGTGGACAAGGTGGCCGGGTTCTTCTCAGGCTACCAGGTGGAAAAACGAAGCTGCAGATGCTCTGTCAAGACTCGGCTCTCGTCGAGAGCCAGTTCCACCCAATGTTTTCCTAGAAGAGTTGTGGAGTCCATCAGTAAAGATTCCAACAGAGGAAGATGACGCATATCTAGACCCGGCATCATAGGAGCTTGTTGCCGCCTTACATGCAATTCCAGAGTGGACAGAGCCATATCTGGCGTACCTTTTGCGTGGAGAGCTGCCGGCTTAGGAAGTCATAGCCCGACATATTGTGCGCCGGGCCAAGTCATACGTGGTCATCAATGGCGAGCTTTTCAAAAGGAGCACCTCAGGAGTCTTTCAGCGATGCGTCTCACCAGAGGAAGGCTGGAAAATTCTCAGAGAAATACATGAGGGGGATTGCGGTCATCACGCTTCCACCCGGTCCATAGTAGCAAAAGCCTTCAGACATGGATTCTGTTGGCTCACCGCGTTGGCAGATGCAGAGCGTTTGGTGCAGAGATGCGATGGTTGTCAGAGATATGCCAGGCAAGTACATGTGTCGGCTCAGGAGTTAAGGACTATACCTTTGACATGGCCTTTCGCAGTTTGGGGTCTTGACATGGTGGGTCCCTTCCAGGTGTCCTCTTGCAAGAAAACCCACCTCCTAGTTGCCATTGACAAGTTTACAAAGTGGGTTGAGGTTATGCCAGTCACTAATTTTGAAGCAACTACAGCAGTACAGTTCTTGAAGCGCATCATATATCGATTTGGATACCTACACAACATCATCACTGATAATGGAACCAATATGTCTCTTGGAGAGGTGGCAAAGTTTTGTGGAAATAATGGCATCCGCCTTGACATTGCTTCAGTGGCTCATCCGCAGGCCAATGGGCAGGTTGAGCGTGCAAATCAAGAATTACTTAGAGGATTGAAACCCTGCCTCCGGGTCCCGTGCATCAGAGCCGCCGGAGCCTGGGTGGAAGAACTGCTTTGTGTAGTTTGGGGCATCAACACAACACCAAACAGATCCACGAAACTTACACCGTTCTTCATGGTGTATGGTGCAGAAGCCATCTTGCCCAGTGACATTATAAATGACTCGCCTCGTGTGTCGGCTTATGTGGAAGCAGAAAATGAGCTAACCCGACAGGATTCCCTGGATGCACTCGAAGAAGTAAGGGAGCAAGCCCTAGAAAGATCTGCAATTTATCAGCATGATTTGCGCCATTATCACAGCCGCCGGATCAGGACTCGTACTTTCCAGGAAGGTGATCTAGTATTGCGCCTGGTACAATCACAAGCAGGGATGCATAAGCTGTCACCTCCATGGGAAGGGCCTTTCATTATAAGCCGGAATCTACACAACGACTCATATTATCTGATTGATGCAAGAGAGCAGGATGACGGGTTAAACAACACCGATCACTCCACCAAGTCACTCGAGGAGCGGAAGCGGTCATGGAACATTGCACAACTTCGTCCTTACTACACCTAGTATCAGACCAACGTTATCAGATGTAACACACGATGTAACAGCAGCAGGTTTCAGACGCGCTCTTTTCCTTACCAGGGTACCTAAGGGGACTGGAAGGTTTTTAATGAGGCGGCTTGCTGACCTACTATTTGAATATAGTGAAGTTTGACAGAAAAGTATCACCTTTCCCTTGCAATTTTACTTTACAAAATTTTCTTATGTTGCATAATTTAGTCTCTGCTATGTTTCCTTTTTGTCTATAACCCGTCGTCTCCTGATTAGATGAACCGTCGTAGCTTTGCACTTAACTTTATTTCAGGTCTTGGGGGCTGATCGCTTGAATAGCGCAGTTTTATACTCAAGACCCGGCGTTTATGCCACTTGGGTCATGGGGGCTGATTATCTTTGAAGGTACAACTACAATCTCTTAACCCGGCCAAAAATTTAGAGCCACCAATTTTTCTTGGTTATCTTACTAGTTGAGCTTGATGTGACTCCCAAGTATATGGCCTAATTGCTCACCTATAAATTCAATCAGCCATGATGCCCATTGGGACTTGTCTGACCCTGTTTTTATCAGAGAAGATTGCAACAGTGAAAATCTATGCGAAAACCGGCTCACAGTTAAAGAAATCAATAGAAAACCAAAGAGTTTGCAGAACTAACAATGCATAAGTTCAGTACATATCAAGCAAACTCTCAAGGTGTACAGGCACACCATCAAATAATAAGGCTAAGAGTATTAAGTTATTACATCAACGCCCATCAGGGCCAAATGAGACTGTTTTTGCAGACAAACTGAGCATCTGCTACAATGATCAAGCCTCGACTTAAATAGCTGGGTTATAAGCAGAAGTGGCGGCCGGGTCAGCTTCAGCAGTGGTGCCCGAGTTATCTCCTGTGGCAGCTGCCGGGTCATCTAATGTTGCCTTCGCTGCTTCGGTCGGGGGCTTGGGGGTTCTTCTGCGCGCCTGGTAATAAGGTAGAGGGACTCAAAATGACTTTCATCATCTTCAACTGCATCACGAGCAGGAGGTGCTAAGTTTGGTGTTGAAGAGCTGGGAGCAGCAGTGCTTCAGGCAACGGAGTCCTTGTGCTCTGCAGCAAGTCAATGCGTGTCAGCTCATCATCTATGACCTCTGCATCATTTTGATCAAACCCGTACTGCAAGGAAGAAAGTTTCATCTTGTTGGCAATTTCGGTGGCAAGATACCGGGTCTTCTTGATAACCCGGGTGTAGGACTTCCTATCAAAGCGGCTCCCATCATTGTTAAACTCAGGAAAACCCCCAATGAGTGGCACCGGGTCAAAGCTGGGACGATACGCTTTGGCAAGAGCGAGACCACGCATCACGCCGGCTCTGCAGGAGGATCTCTTCCATTGTTCAAGCCATTGAGGCATGGTTGACAAGTGACCCAAAACTTCATATATGGTGCTTGGCGGGTTCGACCAGTTTCTGGCACTTTTGATGATCTCACAGCTCCCAAAGTACATTGATGACGTGAAATCACATGTTCGTTGGGAGACCCCAAGAGGAAGGTATGAAACAGTGCAGCAACAAGTTTTCCCTTAGTATGAAACCAAGGTTATCGAACCAGTAGGAGTAGGAGCACTTCCGAAGGTTGTTGGTGGCGGAATATGGCACGGCGCAACACCAGGGAATCCGGCGACTGACGTGGAACCTGCACACAACACAAACAAACTACTTTGCCCCAACGAAACAGGAATGTTGTCAATCTTTCTGGCTTGCTGTAACAAAGGATTAAACGTATGGTGTGGAAAATAATGTTTAATTGCAGGAAGTAAAAGAGAACAATTGTTTGCAGTTGGTGATTTTATCAGTGTAAAAGAATGGACCGGGGTCCATAGTTCACTAGTCGTGTCTCTCCATAAAGATAAACGACATGTTGGGTAAACAAATTACAGCTGGGCAATTGATAAAATATTGAGCACATGACAATGCATATATATGACAAGATGACTACCATGATATTTAATTGGGCATTACGACAAGATACATAGACCGTTATCTAACCGCATCTATGACTAATAATCCACCTTCAGGTTGACATCCGCGTTCCCTGTTGGTATTAAGCTGCAAGCAACGGATAATCGCATTAAGTAATGTGCGTAATATAAACAAGTACATATGACCGTGGACATAGCATTGTTAGGTTATCCCTAGTGGCAACAACACATCCACGATGTTGCTGTCACTCGCCCAGATTACTGGAGATTGAACCCACTATCTAGCATAAATACTCACTCTTGGAGTTACAAGCATCTACTTGGCCAAAGCATCTACTAGTAACGGAAAGCATGCAAGATCATAAATAACATGTAACATAGATTAATAATCAACTTGATCATAGTATTCAATATTCATCGGATCCCAGCAAACACAACATGTAGCATTACAATAAGATGATCTTGATCATGTTAGGCAGCTCACAAGATCTAAACATGATAGCATAAAGTGGAGAGACAACCATCTAGCTACTGCTATGGACCCGTAGTCCAAGGATGAACTACTCACGCATCACTCCGGAGGCAGGCATGGCGATGTAGAGCCCTCCGGTGATGATTCCCCTCTCTGGCAGCGTGCCGGGAAGAGCTTCAGAACCCTCTCGAGCTATGGTTGATGATGGCGGCGCCTCTGGAACTTTTTGTGGAATATGACTCAGGTATTTAGGGTTTTCGCGTTGGGGGGAATAAATAGGCGAAAGGGCGGCGGCTGAGGGCACCCGAGGGGCCCACACGCACCCTCGGCGCGGCAGGAGGTGGGGCCGCGCCGAGCCCTTGTGTGGCCGCCTCCTGGCGCTCCTCCGTCTTCCCTTTGGACTCCGTGTATGTGTCGGTGAAATAGGGACCTCCGTTGATTTTCGTCCAATTCTGAGAATATTTCCGGAACAACTTTTTTGGAATACAAAAATAGCAGAAAACACGAACTGGCACTGTGGCATCTTGTTATTAGGTTAGTCCTAAAAAATGTATAAAAATGATATGAAGTGGATGCAAAACATGTAACAATTGGTATAATATCAACATGGAACCTCAAAAATTATAGATACGTTTGAGACGTATCAGCATCCCCAAGCTTAGTTCCTACTCGTCCTCGAGTAGGTAAACGATAAAACAAAATAATTTTTGAAGTGACATGCTACCTTCATAATCTTGATCAAATAGTATTGTAAGGCACATGTAAGTGAATGAAGTGATCCAAGTCAATGGTCTATAATTTGCTACCAAATAGATAATGAGTAAACACCGAATCATACAAGCTGAACTTTTCATAAATAGTACTTTGGAGACAATGCATCCACATGTTTACATCAGTGTTAACTCATAAAGCAATAGATTCTAATAAAAGGTATTTAACCAACACAAAGGAAGATTTAAGTTTCAGCGTTTGCTTCAACTTTCAACATATTTATCTCATGGATATTGTCAACACAAAGCAATATAATAAGTCCAATATGTAGCATATAACAAATGTTGTACCAAAGTTGACACTAGTGTTTGCTTGTGGAAGATAGAAAGAAGTAGGAAAACTGACTCAACATAAAAGTAAAAGAAAGACCCTTCGCAGAGGGAAGCAGGGATTAAATCCTGCGCTAGAGCTTTTTAGGTTTTTGAAATCATATAGAGAGTAAAAATTAAGTTTTGGGAGGTGTGTGTTAATTGGTCAACGAATCAGTAGTGGAAAGTACAATATGACCCTGGCCAAATAGACTTTTAAGAGCGGCTCCCATGAAGGACTGTTGGGGATATACCTACTAGGGGTATCACCAGCATGGATCAATCCGGCTAGTCCAGGGTGGCCCGCAGTGGTGGTGAAGGCTTTGCCTGCCGGGCGGCCCAGATAGCTGACGACCAAGGAAGGCGGATGCCGGCAAGGAGGAGGCCCAAGACTGAAGCCCATGAAGCCACCAAGACCAAGACGGAAGGCGGCAGACTTGCCGGCTAGGTTTAGGACTCTGTATGCTTGCCGGATACGTAATCTCCTTGTAACCCTAGGTCCAGCCGCCTATATAAGCTGGACCTCGGGACGCCTTTAGGGCATCCAATCAACATACAACCAACTCATTGTAACCTGTATCACGGCTATTGCCTTATAGTGAGTTATAGCAGCACGTAGGGCTCCGCCACCGCCGTGGAGCCTGAAGCTGGGTAAACTGCCGTGTACAATCCCGACCTCGACGACGTCCACCTTCTTGCCCTACGTTCACCCTCGGCTAGCAGGACCCCGTCTCCTATCCAAGATGCCGATACGACGACAGTTGGCGCCCACCGTGGGGCCTAAGGCGTCAGGCGTCACGTTCCAGGCGGGAACCCTAGGCGGCATCGGCGAAACAATCGCCGTCGGCCGCGTTTCGCTATGGCGACAACCACTACATCAGCTGCGACGAGTCCTACATCCCCGCAGACGACTACATTGTCGGATGCGGAGTTGTGCCGTTTGGCGGCGTCGATGTGTTCATCGGCTACACTTCTGAGGCGTATGGGTTGCCGCGAATTTATTCGCCATCCCACCCGCCCTACAATCAAGACGGATCTGAGTTTGCCTCCCCTGAGGAGTCCGCAGATTCAGATCTACACTTTGTCGGCATGACGGGACTGGGATCCGACTCCCAGCCCAACAGTCAAGATCCCGAATCTATTCTTCCTGCCTCCAGGATGATGCGATGTCGGATGCCGGATCCAGATCTACCGTTCACGTCAACGTAGATTCTGATTCCGAAGAAGATTCTGCAGCATGTTTGAGCAACGGGTCAAGCAGTGTTTCGTTACACCTGATCCTCCGCCTTCTGAGGCGGCTACGGGCTCCTCCGTCAACATGCAGCAGGTTTTTGTGGCGGATGTCACCGGTGCAGCCTCAGCAGGCGGCGGCAACTGACGCCGCCAACCTGGGGACCCCGGCAACCGATCCACTGTTTCCAGAGCCTCCTGGGGCTCCGAAAAAGAGGTTCTGGAAAGGCGAGCCCAGCAAGATAGGGAACATGGCGGCCCTGGCGGAAGTTCTGCACACGCCGGTGACCGACAAAACCAACCCGGCTGATTTGGAGAAACTTCGAAACACCTTGGTGGAGCAAACTGAGTACCTCAAAAGCAAGCAAGCAGAGGTCCAGGCCTCCTCGACGAAGCCAAGGAGGAAAACGCCAAGATAACCGCCAAGTTAGACCCCAAGCGCAATCTTTTCACCACCACTCCATTGCCCAAGCCGGCAGGACCTGTGGCAGAGAAGAAAAGCAAGAAAGGCAGGGATCCTGACAACTTCAAATCCCCTGCCCAAAAGCTTGGTTTCGAGTGGGCTACAGCGCCGCAGCGTAAGGACAAGAACGGGGACATCATCCTCGCCACCCCTGTCCTCAACACTGCAGCCGCCTTAGACATCCTCAACAATGATGACTATGACAAGGACGAGAAGATTTACTACGCATCGATCCTTGCTCACAAAGCTCTAGAGCAGCAGGCCCGTGCTGATTCTCGCGCCGACATGGCGGACGCAAGGGAGGAAAGTTGGAATCAAATCCAACGCTTGCAAAGCTGCGGCCGGTGGCAACCCGAAGATCCGTCCGGCTCCAGTAGCCACGGAAAAGGGAAGGACAAGGAGAAGGACCCGCGCAAGTCACCACCTCCCAAAAGGCAGCGTGACGAGGCGTCCAGAACCGGCAACAGGCGCAAGGCCTCACCCCCTCCGCCTAGGCGGGATGAAGGCGGAAGCAGGGGCAGCAAGCAGCCGCCAAGGAGTGGCGGCAATCGCGACAACGCCCCCCGCCAAGAAGAAGCAGGGACCGCACACAGTCCCCACCACCAGTGCCCAGGCACGAAGGCGGAAGCCGGGGACACAACAACGAGCCTAGGCACAGCCGGGCAGCGCAGGACGAGCCTAACGCCGACAGATCCGGCAAGCAGCTCAGTCCGCAAGACGCACGACATCGTCTCAATGACATCAAGGCTGGAAAGCAGATGCCTATCTAGGACCTGAGTGCTTTGGCCCAGCCATCCGCAACGTCCAAGTACCCGAGATGACATCAGTGTCAAAAACTCATCAAAGGTACAATGGAGCGGACAAGCCAAACTCATGGTTGTCGGACTACGCGCTGGCAGTTGAAATTGCCGGAGGCAATGGCCTCGTCGCCGCGCTTCCTTCCCCTCATGCTGAGGGGACAGCCCGAAGCTGGATCGAAAACTTGCCGGAGAAAAGCATTCATAGTTGGCATGACATGGAAAAGGTGTTCACACAGCACTTCCAAGGCACGTACAAGCGACCCAATACATACACAGATTTGGTTCGTTGCGTGCAAAAGCCAGATGAAACAGCTACAAGCTTCTTGGCAAGGTGGATTCAACAAAGGCAAGCTGCGAGAACGTAGACGACAATCAAGCAATCCATGCCTTCACCACAGGCCTCCTGAAGGGCTCAAGTCTCAGACATAAGCTCGTACGCATGCAAGTCAAGGATCTCGGAGTCATGCTCGAAGTAGCAGCCATGTACGCACAGGCGGATGATGATGCACGCGATGGAGATGGCGCACATGACATGGCGCCAAGCAGGCGAGCAAGTCACAAACGCAAGGCTCCCCAGGATGACAAAGCCGGACCGTCAAACGAGGTCGCCGCCGCCTTCGAAGGCAAAGGCGGCAACCGCAAGTGGAAAGGAAAGGGTAAAGATGGCGGCTCCAGCAAGCAACGCCTGACATACGATCAGGCAAAAGCCTTGCCCTGCCCAATCCACGCGTCCTTAGGCAAAGTTAACCACACATTAGGGGAATGCCGGTTCATGGAGGACTTCAAGAAGGACCCCGAGGTTGGCTGGAAGTCAAAAAAGAGCAAAAAGGCTGAGAAGACAAAGAAGGAAGATGATGATGGGGCAGTTTCCATGTCCGAGGATGAGGAACCAAGCTGGTGCGCAAAGAAAGAAATACCCAAGGTACATGGCCAATTGGTGTGCTTCTTGGGCACTCCTTCGGCAAAGGAAGAAAAGGCGGAGATGCGCGAGCTAAACGCCACAGTACCAGATGTTCCCCAGTATCTAGACTGGTCAGAGGAGCCAATAACTTGGGATAGAGATGATCACCCAGATCACGTACCTCACCCCGGCAAATACGCCCTTGTCGTCGACCCAATTGTCGATAACTTCAGACTCACCAAGGTGTTGATGGATGGCGGCAGCAGCCTCAACATCATCTACGCGGACACTGAAGCGCATGAACTTGTCGGAAAGCCAGCTTGACTACAGCAAAGTCAAGTTTCATGGCATCGTTCCGGGAAAGCAAGCCAAGTCAATGGGAAGCATCAAATTGGAGGTTACTTTCGGAGCTGAGACAAACTACCGCTCGGAGTATCTCAGGTTCGAAGTAGTCCCCTTCAAGAGTGCCTACCACGCCATCTTTGGACGGCCAGCTTTCGCCAAGTTCATGGCTCGGCCGTGTTACATCTACAGCAAGTTGAAGATGCCGGGACCCAACGGTACAATCACCGTCAATGGCAACTTCAAGAAAGCAAAGGAGTGCGAGCGTGGCAACGCCGCCTTCGCTGAGGCAGTCCTCCACGCAGAGGAGTTAGCCATGTTGAAAAAGGAGCTTGATACGTCGCAGTTGCCGGAGCATGTAAAGACCGCTGAGCAAAAGAACACTTTCAAGGCGTCCGAAGACACAAAGAAGGCGGATCTGGTCCCAGGTGACAGCTCCAAGCAAGTCACCATAGGGGCAGGCCTGGACGACAAATAGGAAAGCGCGCTCGTCAGGTTCCTCCGTGAGAATCAGGACATCTTTGCATGGTCATCAGCCGACATGCCAGGTGTCCCGAGGGAACTTGCCGAGCACTCTCTTAACGTCTACGAAGGAGCCAAGCCAGTGAAGCAAGGAATAAGGCGCTACGGTGAGAAGAAGCGGACAGCAATAGGGAAGGAGATCATCAAGTTGCAAGAAGCCAAGTTCATTAGGGAGGTAGTACACACTGATTGGTTGGCAAATCCTGTAATGGTTCCAAAACCTAATAAGGAAATGAGAATGTGCATTGATTATACCGGTTTGAACAAGTGCTGTCCTAAGGACCACTTTGCTTTACCTCGTATAGATCAGGTCATAGACTCCACAGCCGGCTCCGAGCTGCTGTGCTTTTTGGATGCGTACTCCGGGTACCACCAAATCAAAATGCGAGAATCCGACCAAATCAAAACAGCGTTCACTACGCCCTACGGGACCTTCTGCTACATCACGATGCCCTTCGGTCTAAAAAATGCCGGCGCAACGTATCAGCGGTGTATGCAAAGATGCCTTCACGAGCAAATTGGCCGCAATGTTCACGTCTATGTTGACGACATTGCCGTCATGTCAAGAAAGAAGGCAGATTTGCTTGACGATTTGAGAGAAACCTTTGATAGCCTCCGGGTATATAGGATGAAGCTCAACCCGAAAAAATGCGTCTTCGGGGTTCCTGCCGGCAAATTGCTTGGCTTTATCGTTTCCGAACGAGGAATAGAAGTAATCCAGAAAAAATCAAAGCGATCCTCAACATATCCAGGCCCAAGGACCTGAAGGACGTGCAGCGACTTGCCGGCTCGGCGGCTGCCGTCAGTCGTTTCATTAGCCGTCTTGGTGAGAAGGCACTGCCTCTCTACCGGCTTCTGAAGAAATCCGACAACTTTGAGTGGACAGACGAAGCAGACGCCGCCTTGCAGCAACTCAAGGACGCGTTAACGTCTGCTCCAATCTTGGCAGCTCCTCGTTCGCAGGAACCAATGCTGCTTTACATCGCGGCAACTAACTTGGTTGTTAGCGTGGTCCTGGTTGTGGAACGCAAGACGGAAAATTCAGACTTGCCGGAACAACGTCCGGTTTACTTCATCAGTGAAGTATTTTCCGCCTCAAAACAGCGTTATCCGCATTACCAGAAGCTGGTCTACGGTGTTTTCTACGCCGCCAGAAGTTAAGGCACTATTTCCAGGAGCATTCAATAACGGTGTGAGCAAGGCACCTCTGGGGGATATCATCAATAATACAGATGCAACAGGCCGCGTTGCCAAATGGGGCATCGAACTTGCCGCCTTCGACATCATGTATAAACCCAGAACGGCCATTAAATCTCAAGCCTTAGCAGACTTTGTAGCAGATTGGACGGAGGCCATGGACGAAGTACCTCTCCCTGAAGATGCATATTGGATCATGCACTTTGATGGATCAAAAATGCTTCAGGGCTCGGGGGCTGGCATTGTTTTAAGAAACCCTCAAGGAGACAAGCTTAGTTATGTGTTACAAATTCACTTCAAGGCAACTAATAATGTTGCTGAATACGAAGCTCTCCTTCATGGTTTACACATTGCCAAGGAACTTGGCGTCCAGCGTGTCCTCTGCTACGGAGATTCAGACTTGGTGGCGCAACAGATACGTGGTACTTGGGACACAAAGAGCGAGACAATGGCGGCATATCGAGCTACCGTTGACGAATTCGCCAAGTGTTTCTAGGCTACGAGGTCCGCCACATCCCAAGAGCTCAAAATGAGGCGGCAGATACACTTGCCAGAATGGGGTCTGAACGCAAAAAGGTACCAAAAGATGTTTTCCTGGAACACCTACACAAGCCGTCAATAAAAGGAGCAGACCTCCTTGACCCAGAATCGGCAGAACCAGTTGACGATGCTAGCTATGCCGTCTACTGGTAAAGCCGGATTGGACGACGCCATATTTGGACTTCCTGATCAATCAGGAGTTACCGGATGATGAGGTTTTGAAAAGGCAAATAATAAGAAGAGCCAAGGCATTCACAATAATCAAAGGCGAATTGTACAAGCGTAGCACCACTGGTGTTTACCAACGTTGCATTTCGCCCGAAGAAGGCAGAGAACTGTTGGATGAGATACATGCTGGCGTATGTGGACATCATGCTTCCTCACGCGCCCTTGTTTCAAAAGCCTTCCGACAAGGTTTCTATGGTTGACAGCCAAGCAAGATGCAGAGACATCGTCAAAAGATGCAGGGGCTGCCAACTTTATGCCAGACAATCACACATGCCGGCTCAGAGCTTAAAACAATACCCATCACATGGCCTTTCGCAGTCTGGGGCTTGGACATGGTTGGTCCGTTTAAAACGGCGCCTGGTGGCTACACACATTTACTTGTGGCTGTAGACAAGTTCACCAAATGGGTTGAAGCTAAGCCTATCAAAAAGCTAGACGGTGCCACAGCCGCAAATTTTCTGTGGGGAATAATCTCTCGGTTCGGGGTGCCTCATAGCATTATCACCGATAACGGCACTAACTTGTCGCAAGGCGAAGTCGAGGAATACTGTTATAAGCATGGCATCCGCCTAGATCTTGCCTCAGTAGCACACCGCAGGCAAACGGTCAAGTAGAGCGTACAAATGGTTTAGTCCTACAAGGCATCAAACCACGTCTCGAAGTACCATTGCACAGAGCGGCTGGGGCTTGGGTGGATGATTGCAATCTGTCCTTTGGAGTTTACGCACAACTCCAAACAGATCAACCAAGTTTACTCCTTTCTTCTTAGTCTATGGCGCAGAAGCAGTGTTGCCGACCGACATGATGTATGATTCTCCCAGAATTCAAGCCTACGTCCAGGAAGACGCAGAAGATGCAAGACAGGATGGCCTTGACCTACTTGATGAAGAACGAGATGTTGCCTCGCACGATCCGCCATCTATCAGCAAAGTTTGAGGCGTTATCACAGCAGAAGAGTGCGGCAACGAAGTTTTAGAGTTGGTGACCTGGTCCTCCGCCTAATCCAAGACAGGAAGGGCTTGCATAAGTTATCCCCGCCTTGGGAAGGACCTTTTGTGGTCAGTAAGGTGTTGCTCAATGGTTCTTATTACTTGGTAGACGCGAGACGGATACAAGAAGAAGCGAGGTCGCAAGCGCAAAAGGAAGGTTGACGACAAGTATGAAGAAACCAAGCGACCTGGAACATTGAGCAGCTACGTCCTTTTTACACTTAGCAATTTCCACATTGTAATAAGTACTATATGATTATGAAATAAAAGTCTGTGGTTTGCTCATTCAGTTTTGGGATCATGCCATCTTTTGTCTTTTCTCGCAATCATATATCTGTTGTCATAAAAGTTACCAAACAAAATAAGTTTTTGCTCCGTGCTAAGGTTCAAACTTTTTGACATTTGCCGTCTGCCGGCTAAAAAAGCAAACAATCTTTGCACCGCCTAATATGCTTATCTGTCTGTTTGTGTGTGGGTCGCCTAGTAGTATGTCGTTGGCACCAACATGCTGGCTTTGGTCTCTGAGTCTAAATTAGTTGGTATTGCACCTGGTTGGCTCAGCTAAAGTAACTAAGATGAGGTTCCGCCAACATATGAAAAAGCTAAACATGCAAACGAGATACATATTAAGGCGGGCCACTTAAATAAGCCTACCGCCAAGTGTAGCATAAAAGTTGGCCCAGAATATTTACAAACCCAAAATATAAAGTTTTTGCGTTAACAGATTAACGCAGTGTTTTGTGCTGCCATTACAGGAGAGGACAGTCAAGGAGTTGCCGCCTTGGTGGAGGTGGTGAGAGATCCTGGGGGCTGACGCCGGCATCCTTGGGGCTGGCTCCGCCATCCTGGGGGCTGCGCTCGTCAGCTGCGGCTTCGCCTTCTCCGCCTACGGCAGCTTCAGGATCCGCCAAGGAGGGATCGGCTATGGCAACATGTGGATCCGGGTGTTCCTTGTAGAACTTGCGGATGTCAACCATGTTGGCAACCCGGGTCGCATAGCCTCGAACAGACCGCAGCACGTCCTGCATCACGATGGCTTGGTTGTTTTCGTCTTCGGTGGGGAAGTACTCGGTGACTTGATGAATATCAGCCTCCGGATACCACGCCGCCGTCATCGCCAATGCCAACTTGGCGCCGCCTCGTGCTGCTGATCGTAGCGTGCCGTCATGTTCGGTTGCCGCCTTCTCCAGCAGTCCGGCAGGCATCGAAGTTGACGGGATCGCCGTCCTCGCCAGGGTAGAACTTGGCGGCAAACGCTTTGCCCGCACCGACAATCTGGTTGACGATTTCGCCAACTTCAAGATACGGGCAAGGCGCGGCGTCGTAGCCATGTCATCACCCAGATTAGCCGGCACTGCACAAATACAAAGTTACACACTGCAGCTTGAAATTTCAAGAGTTCAAAGTATCAAAGAAGGATGAAGGGTTAGAGACGTACCCAAGACATGCTCGTGGATGGCGTTGACCTCGTCCAGATGGTTCTCAAGTGTTTCCTGAGCTAGCTGGACTGCCTGTGACAGTTGTTCCTGCTGCTCTTTGGCATTCTTGTTCACCTGGTCGAGGTTGTTGCTCATGCTTCAAGTTGTCCCGTCAACTTGCTAACCTCGGCGGCATGGGCCAGCTCCCGCTCATCCAGCTCCTTGGCATGATCCGCCTTCAGCTTTGCCACCAACTCAGCAAGATCTGCAGCTTCGTTCATCAAAGCTTGCATGTCAGTGGAGTTCTTGAGAATATCTTGCGCAGTGTTTAGTAATTCTACAAATAAAAAGAAAGACGACTAAAATACTTGTCGGAAAAGCAAAAAGAAGTCGGACGAAAAGAAGGCAAAGAAAACTTTGTCACCTTCATCCTTTTTGCGAGCCTCTTCCAAGCTCGCAATCTGGGCGTCCTTCATCTCCACGTCCTGCTGCAGTTGCTGGCATTCTTTGTTTTTCTTCTCTTGAGCACGGAACAGCTCAAGATTGGAAGCAAGAACGGCCTGCATGCACGAAAACAACATTGCGGTTAGCACTATATAGTCAACGAGACCACTTTGCCGGCTAAAAAATTTTCAGCCGCCAAAGTGCTCGGGGGCTGGGACTATAGGTTACATTACCTCAAGTTGTCCGCAGGGTCTCGTGGAGATCATCCATGTGCGCGTACCATTTACGGGTACCTTCGCGCATGGTCCTTAGCGTTTGCCGAGGGTCTTGCAACCCTTTGCCAGATTGAGAGCTGGGATGGGAGGACGATCCGCCTTGGCCAGCCGCCATCCTGTCATCCATCTCTGCTTCATGGCAATAAATCGAGCGGCATCACTAGCCGAAGCTTCAGCCGTCTTGGAAAAAGTGGTCCGGCAACTGACTTTTTGCCCGCCATCTTCTCCGTAGCCGCCTCTGGGTACCAGCAGCGTGTACGTTCCCTGGCATACAACCACGGGAACGCCAACTGTGGGCGTTGTCGGCGCAGCGGCTGGAGAAGAGCGTGGTGGCTTGCCCCTACCGGCAAAATCTTCAGGTTGGCGCGGAGCTTGGGCATGGCAGGCTTGCCCCTGTAAGCAGAAAAGTGCAAGTTTGTCAGTACAAACTTATATCAAAATGGCTAAGTCAGGGAAAGCAAAAGCTTGCCTACCGCTTGAATGGGACATTCTCCAAGGTCTCATCCTCTGCATCAACAGAGGTGGCCGCTTTCTTCCTCTTCTCCAAATCCTTGGTGGAGCCGCCTATTTTGCGCTTCTTCGACTTGCTGGCACCGGTGTCGTACCAGTTAGGAGCCAAGTCCATCCCCCAAGGTTTGCAGCTGAAAAGGAAAAAGACAAACATTAATTCAGTACCCAGTGGCAAAGATGTCAAGGAAATGACAAAGTAGCTTTGGCTTACCGCTGGGGCTGGGTTGTCATGGGTGAACATGGCGACGCCTTCAGCCGCCTTCACCGACAGAGGCTTGACAAGCTCTCTGAGCCGGTACTCTAGCATCTTGGTCAAGGGTGCTGTTGCCGGCGTCATCCGCCTTGTACTCGCACATCTTCAGTGGGCGATGGCGGAGTGGCATTATCTTCCTCGACACCAGCAGATGACGGTGTCAACTCCGTCAAGTTGCGGAGCCTTCATCGTCTTCGTCAAGAACTCGATCCGCCTGACGGCAATTCGAAGCTCAGCCGACAAGCTGCTAAGCGGCACCTTTGCCGTCCAACAGGCCTTGTGGGTTGGCGGACCGTTGACAAAAACAGGCATCCCCTGTGTTGTGCCGGGTGTCGGGATGTCCTTGCAGTAGAAAAAGGTGCTGGTCCAGTGCTTCACCGACTCGATGTATGGGATCTTTGGGTACCAGTCGGGTTGGCGGCAGTTGAAGGTTACGCTACCGCAAGTTGCCAGATGGCCGCCTGGTATGGTTTGCCGGCGGCATAGGAAGCAGTACTTGAATAGCTCTATGGACGCAGCTATGCCTAAGTACCCTTCGCACAAAGCCTGAAAGCCGGCTAGCACTAGAATACTGTTGGGCGCTATGTTGTGCGGCTGCAGCCCGTAGAAACTAAGCACCGCCAGAAAGAAGGCGGAAAGCGGCAAAGACATACCGCGGAGGCATGCGACGCCAACATGACGCGCTCGCCGTCTTGCGGGTCAGGGACTGCCTCGTCGCCTGGAACCCTCCAGGAGCATTCCGTCTTGGGCGGTATGTAGCCGCCTTCCTCCAGCTCCTTCAGATAAGCTGACGTCATAACTGACGGCAGCCAATACCTGGAGCCAAGGTCCGCCGTCTCCTCTTCATCCTCGGCGTCGTCGTCGGCGGCAGCTTCTGCTTCGCCGTTGCCGGATGGGAGCGGGAAGGTGGGAGTGGATGTGCAGGTGCCACCGGAGTTGGGGAAGAAGAGGAAACCTCACCCGCGGCCACGGGGGGACAGGAAGGTCTCCGGCGCGCTCGCGGGAACGCCGCTGCCGCTGGCGTAGATCCAGATCCAGCCATGGTCGCCGAGGTCACAGCCAGCGCCGCCGCCGCCCCGAATCTTGCTGAGAAGTGCTCGCCATTTGCCGTGGAGGCTCTGCTCGTGCTCGCCGGAGTTGAGTGCGGGGAGGGGAGAGCTCGAGAAGCTGAGGAGGCCGCGGTGGATGTGAATGGGGAAGAAGCTCGACCCCGAGGCGCCCTTTGGGTATTTATCTCCACACGTCAAGATCCGTGCGCGAGATTGGGGGGACGCACGATCTCCGCCACGTGCCCACGATTTGCACGTCGTGGCAACGGTGTCTGCGGCCTTCTCCCCGATTCTTGTGCGTAGTGGAGAAATAATCATGACACATGCCCAAGTCCAAACTGTCGTGGACTGCATGACGTCATCCGTCAACATTTGACGGACTAGTCAAATGACAAGACTGGTGCCGGGAAGATTCCTGACAGCGGTCAGGCCGTCTTTCCCATGATGGCGGCAATCATCCGACTACGTTAGGCGGATCGCCGCTTACTTTCAACTTTGGAATGCTTCAAGCTCTTCAGCCGCTACAAGACAAGACGGACGTTGCCGACAAAAGAAGACGGCGCCTGAAGAACTCGAACCCTTCCAGGGGCTAATGTTGGGGATATACCTACTAGGGGTATCACCAGCATGGATCAATCCGGCTAGTCCAGGGTGGCCCGCAGTGGTGGTGAAGGCTTTGCCTGCCGGGCGGCCCAGATAGCTGACGACCAAGGAAGGCGGATGCCGGCAAGGAGGAGGCCCAAGACTGAAGCCCATGAAGCCACCAAGACCAAGACGGAAGGCGGCAGACTTGCCGGCTAGGTTTAGGACTCTGTATGCTTGCCGGATACGTAATCTCCTTGTAACCCTAGGTCCAGCCGCCTATATAAGCTGGACCACGGGAAGCCTTTAGGGCATCCAATCAACATACAACCAACTCATTGTAACCTGTATCACGGCTATTGCCTTATAGTGAGTTATAGCAGCACGTAGGGCTCCGCCACCGCCGTGGAGCCTGAAGCTGGGTAAACTGCCATGTACAATCCCGACCTCGACGACGTCCACCTTCTTGCCCTACGTTCACCCTCGGCTAGCAGGACCCCGTCTCCTATCCAAGATGCCGATACGATGACAAGGACGTTATTTCTACCAGCAAGGTAGATCATCCCTCTTTTCTCTTTTGTTTACACATGCAGATATTTCACTGATATTATTGCTTGACTGATAAATCAGGGCAAAAATGTGAAGAGAATTAAGCGGTTAAAGTTGTAATTAATTGGGACTGGGCACCCCGTTGTCAGCTCTTTTTGCAAAATTAATAGATAAGCGGATGTATATGCCGCTAGTCTGATGGTAAAGTCTGCTTGACAAGTGTTATAAAGACATCCACCACGTCCTCATGAGCTTGGTAAACATTGACACAAAAAGGAGTAGTAACAATTTTGAATAGTTTAAATGTAGCACATGAAAAATTTACTTGGAGTGGCAAGGAAATACCACATATAGGTAGTTATGGTGGACACAAATGGCATTGATTTTGGCTCAAGGATTTAGATGCACGAGAAGCATTCCCTCTCAGTACAGAGTTTAGGCTAGCAAGGTTATGTTAGAAAACAAGAATATCAACCGGTACACCAAGTTTTATATGACCAACATATTGTTAGCATTATAAGACTTCATACCGTCTTCCTTGTTAACCAACCCTTTTATTAGAAAATATCTAGACCTTAGAGATACCACCCATGCAAACCAAATTTCAACAAGCTTTACGGTAATTCTTCACTAATGGGATTAACTTACATGATGCAAAAATTTAATCATGACCTACTTGTTAACTCAAAACAATTGACAAGTATCAAATTATTCATATTAGTGATCTACAAGAGTATGCAAGTCTTTTCCATTATACCATTTACCACATGCAACATTTTCTGTTCCAACCAAACACCAATCAACTTATTTCAATAACTCTCCAAACAAGTATAAGTGAAGTAAGATAGTACTTTCTTTAAAAGAACTAATAGCTCTGACAAGAGATACATGAAAACAAGAGCTAAAAGCTTGAATAGCGCTAGATATGAATACTCAACAAATATAAGTGAAGAATAGGAGTATTCTCATGAAAAAACGGAGCATGTCTCTCTCCCAATCACGAATGCTAGGATCCAATCAAGTTGATCACAAAATAAAAATAACATACTAAAAATAAAATCACACAGACACTCCAAGAATAGCACATATGATGTGAAAGAATTAAAATATAGTTTCACTAGAGATGACCTGATAATTTTGACGATGAAGAAGGGGATGCCAAGGCATCCCCAAGCTTAGACGCTTGAGTCTTCTTGAAATATGCTGGGGAGATCCATGGGAGCCTCCCCAAGCTTGAGCTCTTCACTCTTCTCCATCCTATTATATCACTCTTCCCTCTTGACCCTTGAAAACTTTCGCCACACCAAACTCAAAGTAAATCTCATTAGAGGGTTAGTGCACAATAAAAAACTCACATGTTCTGTAAAGACGCAATATGACCGTTACTTTAAACATTAGCTACTGCCACTGATGTTATGTGAAGCTCTTGCACCCAAAAAAGAATTCCACCCAACACTAGTAAAAGAGAGAATGCAAAATAAAAGACATAATCTGTCTAAAACAGAACAGTCCGCAAAGACGATTTTTTTCGAGGCACTTGCGATGCTCAGATTAAAAAACTTTGAACTAATGAAAGATGCGTACATATATCAGGATTACGCACAAAAATTTGCAGATTTAAATCACATTCTGTTGATTTTAGATAATTTATACGGTGAACAACATAAATTTGTTCCTGCGCAACAATCAAAATCTAGCATCATCTTATCATTAGAGACTACTCTTGGCACAACAATGCGAAAAAGTAAAGATACAAAGGAGTTGCAACAGAAGTAAACAACCTCCTTGACTAAAACTGAAAACAAAAGATAATGGGTTGCCTCCCAAAAGCGCTTTCTTTAATGCCTTTTAGCTAGGCTAGAAGATTTTAATGATGCTCTCATAAGAATAAGAGTTGAAAAACAAAAGAGAGCATCAAGAGGCAATTATCAAGCACATTTAAGTCTAACCCACTTTCTATGCAAAGGAATCTTATAACAAAATAAATTATTGAAGCATAAAGCAACTATCATAGAAAGATGAAACAAATATAACTTCAAAACTTTCAACATAAAGAGAGGTGTTTTAGTGACTTGAAAACTTCTACAACCATATTTTTTTCTCTCATAATAACTTTCAGTAGCATCATGAACAAACTCAACAATATAACTATCACATAAAGCATGCTTTTCATGATCTAAAAATACATAATTTTTATTAAGCTAAAAAACAGTGGGGTCATTAAACCCACTTTTGACAATAGCATTATAATTAATATTATCAGGCAATATAGGACCATCATCAAGAGAATTATCATATATAACAGTATGGAGCACCATTTTATTTCCTGTTATTTCTTCTTTTATTGAGTCAAGGAATTTGTTTACTTCAAATTTATCAAAAGGAGATATTTCAATAGAATCATGACATTTAACAATATAGCGTTCTTCCTCCTTAGGTAGGCATGGAGGGTAATTATATAATGTAAGAGTTAAAGAGTTACTATCATTAGAAGGTAGATCCTCCTTTTGTTCATCACTCTCTTCCTCTTTTTCATCCAATGAGGCTTCAGTTTCAGCAATTTCTTCTCCCACGGGTTCCTGAAAGGCAACAAGTTGTTCTCGAGAATAAGTTTTCTCAAGAAATTCAGTAATATAGGGACTATCATTGTAATATTCAAGGCAATAACCAAGTATAGCAAAATTCTCAGATTTATAAGGAGAATCATCATCTTGAATAAAACCAGTAATTTCATAGGCACCCTTAAAAACAACAAATTCTTCAATTTTTTCAAGATTACCAAAGTCATAGTTTCCTTTAGCATAAGCAGCCAAGGTTTCATTATCATTATAATCACATTGGAAAGGGAGGTGTTTATGCCTTCTACAGCAAAACGATTCATTAAAGCAGTAGGATTCATCATAAGTAGAGCACAAGTTTTTAGCAAAATAATTCAATCTATTTATTTGTTCCCATAAATGTACCCCTTTTTTAGACAAGCGGTATTCCTTATAATAATTTTGTTGTTCCTCCGTGAACCCACTTAGCCTATAAGATTTTGCTTCAAAGAGAGAAGCCATTGATATCAAATAAACAACTAGACATAATAACGAACCGAAATAAACTAAATGCAGGATTTTTTTTGTGTTTTTGATATTTAAAAGCAAACAAGATAAAATAAAATAAACTAAGCAAGACAAAAAACAAAGTAAAGAGATTGGAAGCGTGAGACTCCCTTGTTGAAGACTTCTATCTCCCGTCAACGGCGCCAGAAAATTATGGCGTGTTGAAGGGGAAGTTAGGAGACTGCTGAACCGAAGTATTTCCACTCCCCGGCAACGGCGCCAGAAAATTATGCTTGATGACGTGAAATCACACGTTCGTTGGGAGACCCCAAGAGGAAGATATGAAGCAGTGCAGCAGCAAGTTTTCCCTCAGTATGAAACCAAGGTTATCGAACCAGTAGGAGTAGGAGCACTTCAGAAGGTTGTTGGTGGCGGAATATGGCACGGCGCAACACCAGGGAATCCGGCGCCCGACGTGGAACCTGCACACAACACAATTAAACTATTTTGCCCCAACGAAACAGGAAGGTTGTCAATCTTCCTGGCTTGCTGTAACAAAGGATTAAACGTATGGTGTGAAAAATAATGTTTAATTGCAGAAAGTAAAAGAGAACAATTGTTTGCAGTTGGTGGTTTTGTCAGTGTAAAAGAATGGACCGGGGTCCAAAGTTCACTAGTGGTGTCTCTCCATAAAGGTAAACGACATGTTAGGTAAACAAATTACAGCTGGACAATTGATAAAATATTGAGCGCATGATAATGCATATATGACAAGATGACTACCATGATATTTAATTGGGCATTACGACAAGATACATAGACCATTATCCAGCCGCATCTATGACTAATAATCCACCTTCAGGTTAACATCCGTGTTCCCCGTTGGTATTAAGTTGCAAGCAACGGATAAACGCATTAAGTAATGTGCGTAATGTAAACAGGTACATATGACCGTGGACATAGCATTGTTAGGTTATCCCTAGTGGCAACAGCACATCCACAACCTTAGACGTTGCTGTCACTCGCCCAGATTACTGGAGACTGAACCCACTGTCTAGCATAAATACTCACTCTTGAAGTTACAAGCATCTACTTGGCCAAAGCATCTACTAGTAACGGAAAACATGCAAGATCATAAATAACATGTAACATAGATTAATAATCAACTTGATCATAGTATTCAATATTCATCGGATCCCAGCAAACACAACATGTAGCATTACAATAAGATGATCTTGATCACGTGAGGCAGCTCACAAGATCTAAACATGATAGCATAAAGTGGAGAGACAACCATCTAGCTACTGCTATGGACCCGTAGTCCAAGGATGAACTACTCACGCATCACTCTGGAGGCAGGCATGGCGATGTAGAGCCCTCCGATGATGATTCCAATCTCCGGCAGGGTGCCGGGAAGAGCTTCAGAACCCTCCCGAGCTAGGGTTGACGACGGCGGCGCCTCTGGAACTTTTCGTGGAATATGACTCAGGTATTTAGGGTTTTCGCGTCAGGGGGAATAAATAGGCGAAAGGGCGGCAGCTGAGGGCGGCAGCTGAGGGCACCCGAGGGGCCCACACGCACCATCGGCGCGGCAGGAGGTGGGCCGCACCGAGCCCTTGTGTAGCCGCCTCCAGGCGCTCCTCCGTCTCCCCTTTGAACTCCGTGTACGTGTCGGTGAAATATGGACCTCCGTTGATTTTTGTCCAATTCCGAGAATATTTCCACAACAGCTTTTCTGGAATACAAAAACAGCAGAAAAAGGAACTGGCACTGTGGCATCTTGTTAATAGGTTAGTCCCAAAAAATGTATAAAAATGATATGAAGTGGATGCAAAACATGTAACAATTGGTGTAATATCAACATGGAACCTAAAAAATTATAGATACGTTTGAGACGTATCATACATCTGCCGAACCAAAGTATACATGCATTTCACCTTATCAGCAGCTGTCTTGCGGAGGGCCGAGTCGGTCCTTGGGGGCTACAAACGCGAAGCTCAAAAAATTTCCAAAGTTTATTGCTAGTCCCAGCCTGCTGCAGGCACGCAACCTGGCACTTGGGGGCTACAATATTTGAAGTTTCATTTAAGCTACGAAGACAGTATTTTTTAGTCCTAGGTTGCTGTGAACATACAACCCGGCACTTGGGTGCTACAATGTTTGCAGTTTTCTAGCATGATTATTACAAGCACCATGCTCATCACCAAGTGACAATCTTAGAGCTTGGGGGCTACAAGGTATGTGGACATAGAGATACAAGCAAGAAAAGAAAAGAGAAGTTACCTCATGGCGCTTCTGCATCATTGACACCAAGTTACTTTCAAAGCCCTTATGCTGGGTGAGCCGGGTGAAGTACTCATCGAGAAGAGCCGGCATCGTCATGGATTCCAAAGTCGGTAAATCAGAATAAGTAATCGGGTCTTTGCCACGAACAGTAGGAGCCGGTTTAACTTCAGGAGCTGTCACCTTGGCTATCACAGTGGAGGTGCCTTCAATTGTGACTTTGCGTGATCGGTGATCCGCACTTCATCTTC
Organism: Poa pratensis; assembly: GCA_947311845.1. Lineage (NCBI taxonomy): Eukaryota > Viridiplantae > Streptophyta > Magnoliopsida > Poales > Poaceae > Poa > Poa pratensis. The sequence continues at coordinate 4,799,330 of CAMZMU010000113.1, read as the reverse complement.
TTTGGTGCCGAATCCCTAAGCAGGTGATTGCTCTGTTACGGCGGGTTCTGGTGCATGGGGAGGAGATGGCGCTGGTGATGCAGTAGGGCCCGGCTCTTTCGTTGGCACATCCACCTTAGTCGGTTCGTTAGAGTGTGCCTCCAGTTGAGTAGGCTCCGTTGCGGCTAGAGGGGGAGAGGCAAGTGGAGGGGAATCCGGCTCATCATCCAAAGCAGCCTTGGCCCTGAAAGGAAAAATAGTGTTTTACTGTTAAGTGTGTATAAGGAACAATATAGAAAGAACAAGAAGCAAGTGTATCTCACCCAGTGTTGGTTTGCAGATCGTCCGGCATGCTTACACTGTCGGAGGAAGAAACTGACAAAGACTAGGACTTAGAGACCCGGATTGTGCCAGCTAAAGGAAAATAAGCAGTGGGAGTTTTTTGATAACCCGACTTTCGAGGTGTTGCAGTGTTGGGAATACCTGCATGGAGTGGTTCATTGTTGGAGGATTGCCGGGTCCTAGGTCTCTTCGGAGCATTTAACTCTTTCTCTTGCATGGGTTTTTTGGAATAAGAGGCGAGTCTAGGATCAGCAAGAAAGCGAGAACATGGCACCTTTGCGACAGCGGACCGGGTCCTCTTTCTAGGGATGAGAGGGTCACTGTCTGTAGCGTTGGGATGTGATGATTGGGTAGCCGGGTTATCTTGTGGATCTGAGATGGAGGTGCCTGGGTTAGCTGGGTGAAATTCTTCAGCGACATCATTTTCGATCAGGTCAACGAAAAGCTGACCGACGGAATCAAGCTCACCTTCTTCCTCATCGCTTGACTCGGCTTCTTCGTCCTTCTCCTCAGTTTCCTCAGCATTGGGAGTAGGAGGTGGAGTATCGATTTTCCACCACTTGTCCATATCCTAGGAAGAGAATAACCCGGGTCATAATTTAAGAAGGTGGATAATTCAAAAGGAGACACAAAATAGTGAAGTTAGTTTACCTTAGGAGTCGGGTTAGCCACGCAGAAAGCGCGGAGACCCGTCTCTTTGATTTTGCCAAGGTTTCACCCAGCTGGGTCTTGACAGTTTTGATCAACTGCTTCTCAGGAAATTCCTTGTCCGAGTAGCGGAGCGGGTCAACAAGTTGTCCAATATATTTGCAGAAAATACTGTCTCGGATGCTTAGGGGTTGGATTCGCCATCCCATCCAGGTTTTAATCAAGTATGTGCCTTTTAACCCGTGAGCCACTAAGGCATTGATCTTTTGGAGAAGGGGTTGCTGCTTTACTCGCTCCGAGTCGGAGGCAAAGGAGTTCATGTTATCATTCAGTATCAATTGATCCACGGAATAACCCGGCAGGCGAGGTTCTTTGTCAGGAGAAGTGTCTTTGCAATAAAAGAAGGTTTTCTGCCAGTCTTTGGTGTGGCTAAGGAGTTTGAGAGCTGGCATATGGCTATTCTTGCGGCGTTGGATGGTAACCCCGCCGCAAACCAACAATGGGCCATCTTTGTGCTCTCGTTGGGGGTTGCAATAGAAAAGTTTGAGAAAAAGATTAAGATTGGGAGGAATTTGGAGGTAGGATTCACAAAGGACTACGTAGTTACTCATGTTTAGAATGGAATTGGGACCTATATCATGTGGCCTAAGTCCGTAGTATTTGAGGACCTCACTAAAGAAATGAGAACCCGGAGGACGAAAGCCCCGGGTTACGTGCTCAGTGAAGATGATCACCTCATCCTTGCCGGGTTCAGGTCGTACCTCTTACTTCGCGCCATGCCAATGGATGATGTGTTGGAGAGGAAGCACTTGAGCCGCCACGAGCTCTTGCAGTTTCAGATCTGTGGCTTTGGATTTGCCCCCAATTGGCCAATATTGCTGACGGCGGCCGTGGCTTCTTCCCTGTTGCCGGTATGGCTGCGCCGCCATCGGCCTTCTTCTTCCCAGTAGCTTTGGGCGCGGCTTTGGGCACCATGGATTCCTGAAGAAATCTAGCGTGAGTGAAAAGCGGAGTGCGAAATAAGAGATGGAATCGCGGTGGAGCAAGCGGCGCGAAGGTTTGGATCGAGAAAAGTGGCGGCTGTACCGTGGCAATCGAGCTCGAAGAACGGCGGCGGGGCGACTGATACGTCTCAAACGTATCTATAATTTTTGATGTTCCATGCATGTTTTATATTAATTGTCACATGTTTTATATACACTTTATATCATATTATGATATTTATTGGACTAACCTACTAATAGTTGCCAAAGTGCACAATGTTCTTGTTTTACACTTTAACTAGCTGGGTGGCCCGTGCAATTGCGCGGCTAGGAATACATTTGTTTGAATTGTGATATCTAATATATTATTTTTCTACCCGACCATGTTTCGGAAAATTGAAGAGTAGTACGAAGTTTAAATATATCTAATATTCTTTTGTACTTGGTTTGTAGAGCTTCATTATTTCTCACATGTTTCCATCCCGATGATAATACTTTTGTCAATGTTATAAATACTAACAGAAATAACCTAATTGTTTATTCTTCCAGGTTCTATTAATATGCAGCGGATGACTCTAACACTCAACTTGTATTCCTTCCTCAAACTCCAGCAATCAACTGTTTCATCACTCATGTGTATTTTTTCCATGTCTAGTAACATTAGCAAAGATCTGTGACATAAAAATTGGATTCGTTAGCGATGATCCCTAATGATCAAACATGTGAATTATAATATCTCATGTAGAAGCATTTGACATAATTTCTTATAAATGATAGACATGAAAAATACCAAGGTAGTTTGTTTTGAAGGTTTTGGAGAAACATTCCATCACTACAACAAAATCAGCACATAAAGACGTTTTGCATGTGACACATTTGTTTTCGTCTCTAGATGAGTAAAACACCTCTATGTAGGGATGCTTTTTGAGACGCTCCGCATTGCGTCACAATTCCTTTATCTAAGAGAGAACAAAATAAATAATCTTGCAAATTTATAAAAAAGTTAAGACGAATTTTGAGATGTTTTTAACACGTCTTTAGATGTATAGGAAATTTAGTATGCCTTTCCTCCAAGTAAGCAAAGTTACTTTTTATCTAGTACTAGTAAAAAGCAATATACGCGGCTGAAATACGAACTTGTGTTGGCGCTGACTATTTTTAGTTTTACCGCTCAAGAAAATAAAACATTCCCGCTTTCTGTTTCACGAAAATATTGCCTAATAAATAATTCACCAAACTTTCCCATCGCCTCCATGTTTTGGCCGCCACCGCAGTTTTTCGGCTAGATCCGATCCGCATGGTCCTCTCAGCGCCGCCGACGCCTTCCCATCCCGCTCGGTGCACCGCTCCTCGCCGTCTTCCCGCCACCCCAACGTCGTATCGCCTCCAACAACAGCCCGGCATCGTCCCCACCCCAGATCCGCCCTACTCCCTTTCCTCCACGATCTGCATCTGAATCATTAGCATCCGCTGCATCCGGCGTCGCCCTCATCCCCGGCAGTGCTCTGCTCCGACTTCATCTTCTGCTCCAGCACCATCGTCGTGCTTCTCTCCCCAAGCCGTTGACAGCGCCATGCTCTGCCTGCACTATTTTCCCTTATTCTCCATAACCAGCGATGGGAACCACTGCGGCTGCTACTTGAGTCAACAAGGGAAGATGGCAAGATATTCAAGTTGAACGCTGTAATTTTTTTGCAAATAATTTCGCTTTTCTCTCTTACTTTCAGATACATCTGTATGTTATTCTTTGGGTATTGAAGGTGGTGGATTGAGCTCTTGATGCATGCGATTCTGTGAGGTATTGCAATTCCTAGTGCAACTCGACTAGATGTGTATCTCTAAAGCACTTCTACCTCAATTCCTACCATGGACTGCTGCAGTGCCACCTACAGCCAGATTCCCTTGTTTGGTTCAAGGATTCAAGGTAAAAACCTGATGATTGTACTTCGGATGTATTTTTTTGGACAATCTGATGATTATGCCTTGATGTTGATGCATTCTATGTTATGTTCATGCTTAATGTATTTTTTTGGATGCGCTAAAACCATTTCTTTGTGTTAAACTGTTACATGGAGCCGGTACTTTCTATCATAGAAGTTATTTTGTTGAGCTAGGTCAGTTTTGATAATTATCAAGTAATTAATGATTAGTAAATTGTACAGCTTTCTTGGCTTGTACCGCCATATGCTAATCTCTTCAAATTATTGTATTACATATAGAACACGGAGCTTGGAGATTTACACCCCAAGGAGCAAGGATGGAAAATCATAGGATGACTCCAGCTGAGAGACAACAAACAGATCTTTGTTGCAAACTAATGTACGTATCTTTTTTCTTTGGTTTAATTTGTGTAACTCTGTATGCCTCAAAATATCAGTGTGAATAACATGTAGTAGGTTAGGTTGTGTTTGGTAGCAGAGTAAATTAAAAGCTGAAGTATTCGAAAACTGAACTATTTTATCATGTAGTCAGTAGGTACTTCAGTTTTGATATTGCACAGTATTTTGAAATAACGTGAGCACTTAATTAGATCTTCGTTTGCCAACTCGTGTCTCATTCCAAACCTGGGAACTAGTGGGGCTTTCATTTCCTTTACTAGGATACCGTTGCTAGATTTATCTTGTTTGTTCTTTGGTGTTTGAGCAACTGCTGCACAATCCACTTCAATCTCTATTTTCTTTTTGCCATGTTGTTCAGGAATCCAGCATCTTGATGATCTCCAGGACGGATACATTGTTGTTCAAATGAACATTCTAGCTTATTGTAGGCAATTTCTCACGAACTTCATACTGCAATTTCTATCTTATTCTAGGCAACTTCTCACTTTCGCTTAACTTAATTTGCAGATTGACTGAGAGCTAAAGAAGGTTGAACTGACTGCAGATGGAGGGCCTAAAGCATTAATTTCTGCCTCGACAAAGCTAGAAATTGATATACTATTAATTTAGGACGGCATTACTGGGTCAAATATAGGATATATTATGAAATTTCTTGTTCACGATCTTTCCCGATGTATTGCATTTTTTATGTTGACATTTGATTCAGGTGTGAACTCCATTTGCTATTAATACAAGTTCTTGCTGGTTGGCCTATAATTTCTGGTGTTCTTCGTATATTGTTTGCCTTGTACGCTGCCCTGAACGAGATATGAAAAATAGCACTTTTTACACAAATATACAAATAAAATTGATTGCATGGATGAGTATCCAATTTGAGACGCTTTGTTAAAGAAAGACACGTATATGATGTACATATGTACTGAGAGCTGTATATGATGAATATAAAATTATGCGTATAAATTTGTATACATACGTCATAATGTGTATTAAGAAAACGTCTCTAAGATCTGTTGACACCCCTTGTAAATTGTCTTTACAATATGTAGACATGCTTTCACAACGTCTCAACACAGCGTCTTTATACCATGTACACACGCTTAGGAAGCGTCTATATGGTAATTGAGACGGTGGATAAGAAGACGCTCCAGACACGCTTTAGAGAAGCGGCTCTACGACTCTCTAGAGATGAAATATCGCGTCCCAAGCCTTCCTATTTAGCGTCCCTACGTGCTTGTTGTGTTGTAGTGCATATGAACTCACAAATTGACAAATAAATAAATAAAAATCCTGTGCTTCCACGAAACTCCTATTAACATGTATTTGATATTTTCCCGAGTTTGTATGCATATATGATATACCATGCACGTGACCCTTAGAGTGTATCAGATATCTATTTTTATCCGTACACAATCATATTCTACCATGATAAACAAACAATAAATCTTAGCCTTTGCATTCACTATTATTTATGTGACCTTACTCGGGCAACAGTTTGAAAGTTTTGTCCGAAGTGTATTTTCATGGAATAAATTTACGAAAAGCGTTAGCACTTCTATTTGAACTAGATTATTCCCCGCGCGTTGCAGCGGGACGGTAGGAACAAACGTGTTTGCAAAAGATGATTGAATACAAAGTGCGCTGTAAGAATAAATGGTGTTCATAAAATAAATGTTTGGCATAGTAGCCAACAATATGTCCACTTCAACTATCTATAACAAATTAGACCATTGGTTCATTCAATTAGCCCGAACAACACAAATTAAAAAAGGGAATACCAATTTTATGTCAATATTTAGAAATCTCGTATGTCATCTATAAATGCTGCCCATATGGAAGATAGGATTAGCCAATAGCAGGATGGGTGAAATTTTTGGATAGGAAAACTGGAACATGATTAATAGTTAAATACTAATGAACAGAGCTACATAAATACCTAGTATGTAGTAACACCACAATGGTTAACGTACATAAGACGAATAATTTTATTATATTTGGATATTCTCCAGGATGTCACAATGAGAACATGAATATTGGTCACCCCTGTGACATCCACATCGATCCCGGAGACGGATTTGTTCCGTGCTTGTGGACGTCTCATAATCCAATCAAAGCAGCACGAAGAATCCAATAAAATTCCAATCAAATCGGGGAAGGCAAAACGTCATGCATCTTTCCAGTGGTACAACAGCGTAATGGATCCACAAACAGGAGCGATGAAATAAAAGGAACGGGGGCAGAAGAATCTGTAGCACACAATGGAGAATGGCAGAACCGATGGACGCGAGCAGGAGGGCTCGCTGGAAATCCATGGCACACCTGGGGAGGCTGGTGGGAGCTTTTTAAAGATGGAGGCGCCGGTTCAGTTCAACCTAACAACTTCTTGGGTATTTGCGGCTGATAAATGCTGGGGCAGTTTCACGAGCAATTGTGACTAGGAGGGCATAGGTCGGAGAAGACGATCATGAATACGAACGTCGATGAACAGACTCTTTTTACTGGAGGAAGGGCAAGCGCGCGCGACGGCAGGGAAGAGGAACGCGAGTCAACATGAGTTTGTTTTTCTAGGGCATGAGGACGAAGGGGAAGCGTTCGAATCTTATATGGGCCTGCCATCCAGCCCATTTAAGAAGGCTAGGCCACACGAAGATTTAAGCGAGGAGCGGTTAAAAAGGCCAGCGACGAAGCGGACGAAGTCTCGCTGGATAAAAGGCGACGTGGACGCACAAAATCGCAGGAAAATGAGGTAGTGGGTCATTCCTATTTAGATATAGAAGATTGCTTACTCATGTAAAATTTTGTGCATCTGTAAAGGTCAATCATACGACCTTTTGTGGAAATGAGTAACTATATTTTAAGAAATATTTTAACTGCTCCATTATGCACCACATATTTTTTAAATATACTAATAATCATTCCAGGAATCTTTCATGAAACGGAGCACTTCTCCTGATTATTTAATCATAAAAGTTTCAATAACCCACATCTTTTCCCGTATTTATGGTAGAACCCTCCTGTAAGCTTGTAAATAATTGTTTAACTAAAATCTGTTGTTTTGAGGAAAAATAAAACGGGCAAGAAGTAGACGCTACCTGACATCTGTCCAACAGATTTTACTAAAATTGTATTGTCATGTGTTCCACAAACAATTATCTAAAAGTATCTGTAAACTGCAAAAGTGAAGAACAAATGAAGTATATAAAAAAGGATGTCGTGTTTTACGTGAATGGCAAGCAGAGTAGCAGCAATTTTTTTGCTCTCTTGACAAAAAATATTCGTAGTTTGTTGCCACTCAGCCATCTGCGAGTAAGGAATTTTTCTCTACAGCATACCAAGAAGAAATAGGACTGTTAGTAAATCAACGAAAATGTAATAACTACACTCAGAACCCATTCAATTTACACTTGCATAACAGAAAAACCTAGAAAACCGATAGAAAGAAATAATAGGTATTTGCTCCTATTTATTATATGGTTGCATAAGGGTAGATATTACACTGTGCAATAGACTGTTGACCAAGAATCACCTGCCAAGAAAGTAACTTATAGCAGCCTGCAAAATAACACAAAGCATAGATAGAACTTTCAGTAATATATAAATTCATTGTTATTGCAGTACTCGGATAGCAATTTGCACTCGTCTTACGTTGAGAATGCATTCACATTTGTGACCAATTCGAGCAAGTACATGTCTAGTTTTCAGTGCGTAACAAACAAAAAATTATGACTATCAGGACCGGAGGTGTTGGCGATTGTAGAGAAAATTCAAAATAAGAATACCTAATGAGGGAAATAGAGATGTCGACCATGTATGCGTCGTTGGTTGACGCTCAACGGTAGGTGATGCTGCCGTGAGCCTTGCCTCCTCCTTGCTACAATACATAGCACCATGCTTATGCAAGCAGAGCAAAAGAGGATGGCTAGGAGGATTCATATATTCTTTGAAGTGTCATCCGAGGAAAAATTATATATTTTCCCATTCTGACGAACTGGGCAACATAACATGACCGTGAAGCAATTTCAACTGAAACAGATAGATCGTATTAGTTACAGCGAATATCAAGAGCAATGCAAACATCTGTAATATGACTGGCGTTGGACACATATTGTACCGCCGTCATAGCTGTGTAAGAAATTTCTTTATTAAGCCATTCTGTCCTTTCATGGATGGAAAGATCTTACCAGCTTACCTCGAATTCATCCTTGCATCATGCACTGAACAGTCCGGTTGAGTACTGGCTCCTATTTATCATTTTGGTTTCATAGGGATAAATATTACATTGTACAATAGACTGTTGACCTAGGATCCCTGCCAAGAAAGTAACATAGAGGAGCCAGCAAAATAATACAACGGACAGATAGATAGAGCCCTTCATGTATGTAGAGAAAACACCGCCCCCTGGAGAACCACCCGCTAGGGCTCCCGCTGTGTATGCTAAAGACGACGACCAATGGATGGCTAGAGAGACGGGGTTGAGGTAGGGAACGGAGCAGAGTTGGGTCTGCTATCTAGGATTGCAGCGCAAATACGACGGAATTTAGAGGCGTAGACGCTAGGTGGCCCGGCCGTCGCGCTATCGTATAGGCGAGTAGTGATCCTATCGATGAAGAGATTAATCGCGAGTCCGCAGTGCCCCGCGTGCACTCATGACTGACCGGCAACAAAACTGAACCGTGTAGGGGGTAGGTGAGCGGCTGCTCTGCAATTCCGCCACAGTTCTTTGGATCGGCATCGCCGGCGCCGCCGGCCGGACGATCTGCTTCAAACAGTCATGTCATTGCCATTGGTTTACCTATTCCTCCGCTGCATGCACGAACCTTCGTGGCTGGAGTAATCATTGATGATGTTCTGCGTGCTGGGAAATTGGAAGGAAAACGTAAGATTAAAGAGGAACATATTTGTAGAGAGCCTGAGATATGATTTAGCCGGAGATGTTGGGATGAATCACGTACCAGATTTTTTTAGATCGGACTCCAGCATCCAGGATCAGATGTGGATGACGGTCGAAGAAAAGTCTCAGCTACGCAAAAGATGGCGAAGAACGTCCGTAGGAAAAAAGACCGACCGACGATGCTGCGCGTGGGAAAACCGGCGACGCGTGCATTCATCCGACGACTACGGCGTGGCGTCGCGGCGTGGCGTGGCGAAGAACGTCGGTAGGTAAATATTTTTGAGGGCGCTAGCAGCCCTACTTCATTAGAAACCTAGAAAAGAGTCCATGTATCGGCCAAAATTGTCTCTTTTCAATCAGCCGTACATGGAAGTCACGGTGGATCTAAGCCATAACGTGCTGTGAGATGAAGGTTAATCTAAGCCATTGAGATATCTTGACATTAGACGGGTAAATCTTCACCGTTGATTGTTTGTTGTTTTAATTATATAATAGATAGATGTGTAGGAATTATCAAAATTGGACAAAGGAAACCTTGTTGGAGTCGAATCGGGACCTTCCTGAAATCTGTCTGAAAACGTTTTTCGGATATTGACACGTACCGGACAGAAGACGACGTCAAACAGAAAAAAGTCTAGTCGCGAAAGTTGCGGGGAATTTTCTGCCAATCGATCTGGACTTAAAATTCGCCTAATTCCGAGTTCGGATGCTCCAGATATCGCCGCTCTACCGAAACCCTAAAGGAGATGACGGGAATCCGAGAGCATATATAAGGAGAGGAAACCTAACTCGTGGGGAGGCCCCCATGCCACGAATTTTCCTCCTCCCAGGCAGCCGTCTTGAGGAGGAGAACCTCCTCCATAGCAGCACCATCTCCAGGGGATGCCGCCGCGTCCACGGGCTACCGCCGGCCTCCTCCTCCACTCCGGGCTGCACCTCTCCATCAAGCTCCTCATCACCATGACCATGCGTGACTAGTTTCCCTCGGGGCCGAGGGCTCATGCCGGTAGCTATGTAGTTTATCTCTCTCCCATGGTGTGATCTTTATGTGATCATGAGCTTTGTAATCTAGTTGAATTCACAGATATTACTCTTCATTATCTTATGAATTATGCTACTCAAATGGTTTTATTAATCTAAACTCCGGACTCACCTTTGTCCCACGGTGCGAAGTTGACAGTATGTGCACCGTGTGTGGCTCTTAGGCTAAAGATTACAGGAATACTTATCATGAGTTATTATTTGTGTTGGATGTCTATGAATTGTGGTGTTTGTCTAGTACTATTTTAGGGCACTCAAGTTGACAGTGTGGGGTTCCCTAGATGTGGAATGTAACTTTAAGGTGTGCTTTTATAGCCCTACGCAGTAGATTGGTGTTAATTATCCAACGAGAGAATAATTTAGAGTAGCATAGTGAAGAGAAAATATTTATGTATTCAATTATATTATTATTGTTGAGAGTGTCCACTAGTGAAAGTATGATCCCTAGGCCTTATTTCCAAGCATTGAAACACCGTTTACTCTCATTTTGTCTCATGTTTTCTTGCTGCCATTTTTATTTCAGATTGCAATTACTACTTATAATCATCCATATCACTCATATTTTAATATTTTCGCCGAACTAGTGCACCTATACACCTGACAAGTGTATTAGGTGTGTTGGGGACACAAGAGACTTCTTGTATCTTAATTGCAGGGCTGCTTGAGAGGGATATTTTTTACCTCTACCTCCCTGAGTTCGATAAACCTTGGATGATTCACTTAAGGGAAACTTGCTGCTGTTCTACAAACCTCTGCACTTGGAGGCCCAACACTGTCTACAAGAATAGAAGCGTACGTAGACATCAGCGACGAGCGGAGCTTTCGGATCTAGGGTTTGCGTGGCTTGGCTCGGGGAAGAAGAAGAGGAAGGCGGAAATGGGGAAAGCGATTCCCATTTACCGTGCCTCGTCTTTTATAGCCTGGGTAAAAACCCTAGGGCAGATAGGTAAATATGGGTGGATAAGGTTTGTTGACCGGCGGTCAAATAACCAAATGATAAGGCAGAGATAATATTATCTGGCAAGAATTGAAGAAGTCGAGGAATGTTTTTGACTAAGTGTTGAACACAGGATCAGAGGCGTATGAACCCGGAAGATAGTGGCCGGGTTATGATATGGACCGCCAAGAAGAGCTGACCTAGCTAAAGAGAAAAGCAATGTAACCCGGTCTTTTATATTTTATGTGTATGTGTTTCTTATTTTCAGGAGGTTAACCCGGACAGCAAGGATGACAACTTTCCCAAGAAATGAAGTTTGAAGCTAAGAGTGGAGCATGCCAACCCGGCGTCCGAGTTACCTTGGGGGCTACTGTTGGAGGAATTATAACCCGGCAGGCCAATGAAGAGGGAAGCATGACCCGCCAGGCAGGTGGCCGGGCGAGGCCAGCTAACCATCACCATGGGCCGGGTTACACTGATGGGCCTGAGAGCTTGTCGGTAACCCGACCATTACAAGGAAGGTTGCAGAAGACCCGGAGGCGGTACACGACATGGAGTCCAAGACTTGGAGGGCATGAAGGACTAGAAGAGCTAGAGTAGGACTCCGAGTTCGAGAATAATCCGGCCTTACCTTGTAAGCGAATGATGACGTGGATCACACGTTCGTTGGGAGACCCCAAGAGGAAGGTATGAAGCAGTGTACAGCAGTTTCCCTCAGTATGAAACCAAGGTTTAATCGAACCAGTAGGAGTAAGAAATCACTTTGAAGGTTGTCAGTGGCGCGCTGACGTGGAACTGCACACAACACAATCAAACTACTTTGCCCCAACGAAACAGTGAGGTTGTCAATCTCACCGGCTTGCTGAAAACAAAGGATTAAACGTATGGTGTGGAAAATAGTGTAATTGCAGAGAATGAAAAGGAACAATGATTGCAGTTGGTTGTATTATCAGTGTAAAAGAATGGACCGGTCCACAGTTCACTAGTGGTGTCTCTCCATAAAAGATAACTAACATGCTGGGTGAACAAATTACAGCTGGGCAATTGACAAAATATTGAGCGCATGACAATGCATATATATGACATGATGATTACTATGATATTCATGTGGGCATTACGACAAAATACATAGACCGTTATCCAACAGCGTCTATGACTAATAATCCACTCCAGGTTGTCATACCGAGTTCCCCGTTGGTATTAAGTTGCAAGCAACGGATAATCGCATTAAGTAATGTGCGTAATGTAAACAAATGCATTAGACCTAACGGCGCACCCTTAAGCTAAGCATCGGTTATTTTATCCCTAGTGGCAACAACACATCCACAATCTTAGAAGTTGTCACTCTCCCAGATTACCGGAGGCATGAACCCACTATCTAGCATAAATACTAACTCTTGGAGTTACAAGCATCTACTTGGCCAAAGCATCTACTAGTAACGGAAAGCATGCAAGATCATAAATAACATATAAGATAGATTGATAATCAACTTGACATAGTATTCAATATTCATCGGATCCAGCAAACACAACATGTAGCATTACAATAAGATGATCTTGATCATGATAGGCAGCTCACAAGATCTAAACATGATAGCATAAAGTGGAGAGACAACCATCTAGCTACTGCTATGGACCCGTAGTCCAAGGATGAACTACTCACGCATCACTCCGGAGGCAGGCATGGTGATGTAGAGCCCTCCGGTGATGATTCCCCTCTCCGGCAGGGTGCCGGGAAGAGCTTCTGAACCCTCCCGAGCTAGGGTTGACGGCGGCGGCGTCTCTGGAACTTTTCGTGGATAATGGCTCGGGTGTTTAGGGTTTTCCGTGAAGATGATAAATAGGCGAAAGGGCGGCGGCTGGAGCCCGAGGGGCCCACACCACACCACGGCGCGGGGAGGGGGGCCGCCCGCCCATGGTGTGGCGCTCTCGGTCCCTCCGTCTCTCCTTTGGACTCCGTGTACGTGTTGGAAAAATAGGAGGTCTGTCCAAGTTTCGTCCAATTCCGAGAATATTTCCAGACTAGCTTTTCTGGAATACAAAAACAGCAGAAAACAGGAACTGGCACTGTGGCATCTTGTTAATAGGTTAGTCCCAGAAAATGCATAAAAATGCTATGAAGTGTATATAAAACATGTAACAATTGGTATAATATCAACATGGAACATCAGAAATTATAGATACGTTTGAGACGTATCAAGCATCCCCAAGCTTAGTTCTACTCGTCCTCGAGTAGGTAAAACGATAAAAACAAAATAATTTCTTGAGGTGACATGCTACAATCATAATCTTGATCAAATAGTATTGTAAAGCACATGTTATGAATGAAGTGATCCAGGTCAATGGTCTATAGTTTGCTAGCAAGTAGATAATGAGCAAACAACTGAATCATATAAGCAAAAACTTTTCATGAATAGTACTTTCGAGACAAGCATCAAAGAGTTTTGCATAAGAGTTAACTCATAAAGCAATAGATTCTAAGTAAAAGGTATTTAACCAACACAAAGGAAGATTTAAGCTTCAGCAATTGCTTTCAACTTTCAACATATATATCTCATGGATATTTGTCAACACAAAGCAATATAATAAGTGCAATATACAAGCATATAAAAATTGTTGCACCAAAGTTGACACTAGTGTTTGCTTCTAAGATAGAAAGAAGTAGGAAAACTGACTCAACATAAAAGTAAAAGAAAGGCCCTTCGCAGAGGGAAGCAGGGATTAAATCATGTGCTAGAGCTTTTTAAGTTTTTGAAATCATATAGAGAGTAAAAATAAGTTTTGGAGGTGTTTGTTAATTGTCAACGAATCAGAAAATGGAAAGTACAATATGACCCCTGCCAACCAGACTTTTAAGAGCGGCTCCCATGAAGGACGTTATTTCTACCAGCAAGGCAGATCATCCCTCTTCTCTTTTGTTTACACATGCAGATATTTCACTGTTTGTCATTGCTTGACTGATAAATCAGGGCAAAAATGTGAAGAGAATTAAGCGGTTAAAGTTGTAATTAATTGGGACTGGGCACCCCATTTGCCAGCTCTTTTTGCAAAATTAATGGATAAGCGGATGTATATGCCGCTAGTCCGGTGGTAAAGTCTGTTTGACAGTTGACATAAAGACATCCACCCCGTCCTCATGAGCTTGGTAAACATTGACACAAAATAGGAGTAATAATTTTTGAATAGTTTAAAGGTAGCACATGAAAAATTTACTTGGAATGGCAAGGAAATACCACATATAGGTAGTTATGGTGGACACAGATGGCATGGATTTTGGCTCAAGGTTTTGGATGCACGAGAAGCATTCCCTCTCAGTACAGAGTTTAGGCTAGCAAGGTTATTTGAAGCAAACACAGGATATCAACCGACACAGCAAGACTTATATGAAAACATATTGCAAGCATTATAAGACTCTACACTGTCTTCCTTGTTAACCAAACCCTTTTACTAGAAAATATCTAGACCTTAGAGATACCAATCATGCAAACCAAATTTCAACGAGCTTTACGGTAGTTCTTCATTAATAGGTTTTAACTACATGATACAAAAGCTTAAACATGAACTACTTGATAACTCAAAACAATTGACAAGTATCAAATTATCCAATACAGTGATCTACAAGAATATGTAAGCTTTTTCCATTATACCATCTACCACATGCAACATTTTCTGTTCCAACCAAACACCAATCAATTTATTTCAACATAAACTCTCCAAACAATTATAAGTGAAGCAAGAGAGTACTTTCTTTAAAAGAACTAACAGCTCTGAATAAGAGATGCATGCAAAACAGGAGCTAAAAGCATAGCAATAGCTAGATAAGAATACTCAACAAGTATAAGTGAAGAATAGGAGTATTCATATGAAAAAGCGGAGCGTGTCTCTCTCCCAATCAAGAATGCTAGGGTCCAATCAAGTTGACCATAAGAAAAATAAAATACTGAAAATAAAAGCACACAGACGCTCCAAGTAAAGCACATATGATGTGAAAGAATTAAAATATAGTTTCACTAGAGATGACCTGATAAGTTGCTGATGAAGAAGGGGATGCCTTGGGCATCCCCAAGCTTAGACGCTTGAGTCTTCTTGAAATATGCTGGGGTGATCCATGGGAGCATCCCCAAGCTTAAGCTCTTCACTCTTCTTGATCACATTATATCATCCTTCTCTCTTGACCCTTGAAAACTTCCGCCACACCAAACTCAGAGTAATTCTCATTAGAGGGTTAGTGCACAATCAAAAACTCACATGTTCTATAAGGACACAAACATGACCGTTACTTTTAACATTAACTACTGCCACTGATGTTATGTGAAGCTCTTCACCCTAAAAAAGAATTCCACTCAACACTAGTAAAAGAGAGAATGCGAAAAATAAAAGACAGAATCTGTCTAAACAGAACAGTCTGTAAAGACGAATTTTTTCGAGGCACTTACGTTTCAGATCGAAAAACAAAACTAACGAAAAGATGCGTACATATCTGAGGATCACGCACAAAAATTGCAGATTTAAATTTTTTCTGTGATTTTACAGAAGTAAAACGGTGAACAGCAGAAATCTGTTCCTGCGCAGAAATCCAAATCTAGCATCATCTTCCTATTAGAGGCTACTTGGCACAACAATGCGATAAAATAAAGATACAAAGGAATTGTTACAGAAGTAAACAACTCCTTGACTCAAAAAGAAAAGAAAAATTGCAGAAATAAAATAATGGGTTGTCTCCCATAAGCGCTTTTCTTTAACGCCTTTCAGCTAGGCGCAGAAAGTAAGAATCAAGTGTTTCCAAGTGATGAAGCATCAACAATCTTACGCTTAGCTCTCTTACCTTACCCTTATCTTTAGGAAATACTTGGTTACACATAGGTGAAGAGGCGAAATTCATAGTGCCTTGGCCCATCTATTATTGCTCCAAAGCGTTTCAACAGAGATCTTCCAAGCGTAATTTGTCCTACTCCTGCACATTCAATGACAAGATAATCAATAGATATTGTTATCCCCAGGAGTTTTGTAAATACTCCTTCGGCTACTTCTTGGTAATTTAATAGTATTATCCCAAAATTATACAATCTTCGCATTTGGAAAGCTCCCAAAGATTTAAGGAATCAAATTCCTTGGGCATTAAACAAATTCAGACATAATATCACAACGAGCATGGAAAGTTTCACCATTGATAACAACTTTTATGAGGGAATCCATCCCGATGGTTCAAAATTTACTGGCACATTATCATAGTGTTCACGAATCTGATTATACCCTTCTTTTAGACCAGATATGTTTGTTTCAAGAGTATTTAAGTCTATCACTTATGCTTGAAGCCGAATCAATTTTACTGATTGGAGGGCTAGAAATTGTAATCATTTTTTTATAGCATTAAAAGCTTGATCCCCATCATAACGAAGGAAATCTCCTCCTACCACAGCATCTAAAGCATATCTGTAGCAAAGAACAAGACCAAAATAAAAGCTACTAAGGAGCAGGCTTAAAGTCTTGGTTGGTTTTAGCATAGGACTCAAAAATTCTAGACCAAGCATCTTTAAAACTTCTTCACTCCCTTGCTTGAAAGTGAAATCTCTTCCTCAGGTGACATGATACAGGAACAGGGCTAGACATGATAACAAGACTGAAATAACAATTCGAAATAAGCAACTAATTTTTTTGTGTTTTTGATAAATAAAGCAAACAAGACAAGATAAAAATAAACTAAGCAAGACAATAACAAAGTAAAGAGATTGGAAGCGTGAAACTCCCCTTGCAGAAATCCTCTTGCTCCCCGGCAACGGCGCCAGAAAAATGCTTGATGACGTGGATCACACGTTCGTTGGGAGACCCCAAGAGGAAGGTATGAAGCAGTGTAGCAGCAGTTTCCCTCAGTATGAAACCAAGGTTTAATCGAACCAGTAGGAGCAAGAAATCACTTCTGAAGGTTGTCAGTGGCGGCTGACGTGGAACCTGCACACAACACAATCAAACTACTTTGCCCCAACGAAACAGTGAGGTTGTCAATCTCACCGGCTTGCTGAAAACAAAGGATTAAACGTATGGTGTGGAAAATAGTGTTTAATTGCAGAGAATGAAAAGGAACAATGTTTGCAGTTGGTTGTATTATCAGTGTAAAAGAATGGACCGGGGTCCACAGTTCACTAGTGGTGTCTCTCCATAAAAGATAACTAACATGCTGGGTGAACAAATTACAGCTGGGCAATTGACAAAATATTGAGCGCATGACAATGCATATATATGACATGATGATTACTATGATATTCATGTGGGCATTACGACAAAATACATAGACCGTTATCCAACAGCGTCTATGACTAATAATCCACCTCCAGGTTGTCATACCGAGTTCCCCGTTGGTATTAAGTTGCAACGGAATCGATAATTAAGTAATGTGCGTAATGTAAACAAATGCATTAGACCTAACGGCGCACCCTTAAGCTAAGCATCGGTTATTTTATCCCTAGTGGCAACACACATCCACAATCTTAGAAGTTGCTGTCACTCTCCAGATTACCGGAGGCATGAACCCACTATCTAGCATAAATACTAACTCTTGGAGTTACAAGCATCTACTTGGCCAAAGCATCTACTAGTAACGGAAAGCATGCAAGATCATAAATAACATATAAGATAGATTGATAATCAACTTGACATAGTATTCAATATTCATCGGATCCCAGCAAACACAACATGTAGCATTACAATAAGATGATCTTGATCATGATAGGCAGCTCACAAGATCTAAACATGATAGCATAAAGTGGAGAGAGAACCATCTAGCTACTGCTATGGACCCGTAGTCCAAGATGAACTACTCACGCATCACTCCGGAGGCAGGCATGGTGATGTAGAGCCCTCCGGTGATGATTCCCCTCTCCGGCAGGGTGCCGGGAAGAGCTTCTGAACCCTCCCAAGCTAGGGTTGACGGCGGCGGTGTCTCTGGAACTTTTCGTGGATAATGGCTCGGGTGTCTAGAGTTTTCCCGTGAAGATGAATAACTAGGCGAAATTGCGGCGGCTGGAGCGACCTAAGGGGCTCACACCACACCGCGGCATGGTTGGAGGTGGGGCCGCGCCGCCTATGGTGTGGCCGCCTCCTCGGTCGCCTCCGTCTCTCCTTTGGACTCCGTGTATGTGTTGGAAAAATAGGAGGTCCTGTCCAGGTTTCGTCCAATTTCGAGAATATTTTCAGAATAGCTTTTCTAAAATACAAAAACAGCAGAAAACAGGAACTGGCACTGTGGCATCTTGTTAATAGGTAGTCCAGAAAATGCATAAATGCATAAAATGCTATGAAGTGTATGTAAAACATGTAACAATTGGTATAATATCAACATGGAACATCAGAAATTATAGATACGTTTGATACGTATCAGCGACCAGGAGACCCGGTAGCCTATATATCCGGCTCGTAGGTCATAGATCGATAAGTTCCAAGCTAGTAGGGATCGCACAATTGCTCTCAAGCAAACCTTGTAACCCTAGACTCGTAACCCTACGGCATAGTGTTCCCAAGTTATCGAGATCTCCACCATCAATATAAGCAAGCAAGAAGTAGGTCTTTATCTTCTATGGAGAGGTTGAACCTGGGTAAATCGTGTGTCCCCGTAGAGCGAGACAACCTCCTGTACAACAGAGCTGCCATGACCCCCAACTCAAGTTACCCCTGGTAACATCTGTCGTGACAATCCCACGACAACATTGTAACACATCACAAACAATAAAAACAGATTTCATTCATACCATAGACCAATATCTCACTAAGACTATCATGTAAAAGGAAAATAATTAGTGATTTATTACTAAATTGTTTTCGCTAATCCCCACAGTGCCAATATAGATGTCTCTTCTCATCTCAACTCTCTAAGAGAGGATATAGAAACTATGGACCCTATATATTAATAAAAAAAAATATAATTGTGAGTAAATATGCTATAAAATTTAAATAACTGAAATAATAACTTACTTACATATTGAAAAGACTCTTGTTGAAAAACGGAAGCATCCAACCCACGTCTTGAGGAAGTCATCTCCGTCATTAGAATCTTGGTAGCAAATTTTTTTCCATGGAGTTCACCACTCGCTCTGGCATTTTATGCGGTGCCACCGAATTTATGTGACATCTCGGTCAAACTACATGAAACACTCTTATTTAAAAAATATATTTTACGTGGTGCACCAAAACGACTCACTCCTGAAAAGGTTTAAAAAAATTCAAGGGAAAATGTGAGTGTTTAGAAGGTATGTGTCCACAACCTCTAAAATTTATTCATGCTAGATTTTTCTTTTTTGTTTCGGATTTGAAAATTTTGAAGGCTGTTGACGTGGGTGTACCCTTCAGGTGCTCCACCATGAGGATACCTGGTGCACGTATGAGCTAAGGCCCACGAAGAAGCCCGTCAGGAGTCCACGATCAAGGCCCACGAAGGGGGCCCGAGAAGATGGCGTACGCTCCAAGACTAGTAAAATCTAAGTCGGTAGAAACATACCTTACCTGTAAACCTAGTCGGTTGCGAATTCCCGAGACCCAACCTCCTATATAAAGGCTGGGAGGACCGCCGATCTAGGGCATGCAATACTAATACCACCAAACCCTAGCGAGATTGCCATTTCGCAGGGACACCATTGTACACCTCATATATCAATAATCAGACAAGCAGGAAGTAGGGTGTTACCCTCCGGGCGCCTGAACCTGGGTAAACCTTGCTTTTCAGCCGATGATACTACCAACGCTACCACGTCTCTCCCCCTCAATCTCAACCCTACGTACCGAACCATGGGATTTGATGTGTTAACACCACGTCAATTGACGCCGTCTGTGGGAACGACTAGTGTTGGATCCGCGGTGTCGGCGGCTCCATCGGTGATGTGGGCATACCCTCCGGGAACCCCACCATTGGCGTACACGATGCGGCCCAGCCGAAGGCCCACCTGGCGGCCAGCAATTACTTCAAGCACAAGTCAAGAACTCCAAGATGTAGTCTATTAGGACTCTTTGTAAACCCTACCTGTCTCCCTTTATATAAGCCAGGCAGGGGCACCCTAAAGAGGGGGACGAGATCCACAACTTGCGTAGCCATAGAGAGATAACATCTCACCACCACCATCGCCATTGCGGCCACCATGTGACCATACATATATACAGATCATACAAGTAGAAGTAGGTCTTTACCTCACAATGAGGGGCTGAACCTGGGTAAATCCTTACTTGTCAGCCGTCCGGAACTATCAGCGCGTCAACTTCTCTCTATACGAAACCCTAGGTATCTCGACCTTTGGATTTACCTTGACAACCCCACGTCAATTGGCGCCGTCTATGGAAAGAACGTGCGTTGGATCACGGTATCGGCGGCTCCAATCTACACCAACAACGGCGGCGACTTGCCGTCACGGATCAGCATCCGAAGGCACAACATCAACAACATAAAAGTGAAGCTATTTCTTGTTTTCCTTTACTTCTTCTGCAATTAGGGTTCATAGCTTAGGTAGAAATCCCCAATTCATAGAGGGGTCTCCAATCTGGGGAGTAAAATCGTAGGATCCTTCCTAGGATATGACAAATGGTATCAGAGCAGTTCGTTCCTGCTCAGATCGACTGAAATTTTTCCCCATCGACCAAATCCCTTCGTTCCAGGAGCGCCGCCACTCGCCTCCTTCTTCTCTCCCTCCCGAGCTCCTTACTCGTCGCCCCAGCCATTCCTCTCGGCCACCTTCTTCTTCTCGGCCACCACCCGCACCCCACCCACCCTCTGCCCTCGCTCACCACCACCCGCACCCCATCCACCCTCCTTCTTCTCGGCCACCACCAGCACCACACCCACCCTCTGCCCTCGCTCACCGACGGCGCTACCACGGTCCTCTCCTCGCCAGGACTCCGCCGACGCCGCCATCAGCATCCCCGTCTCCCACCGGGCATAGCGCCGCCACAGCCCCGCTCCTCTGCTCCAACACGACGCCCGACCTCGCCCTCGACCGAAGCACCACCGGGCCTCCTCCCACCGGTAGCCAACGATCCACAACTCAGCAAGGGCGTGGCATCAACTCGCTCTCCGGACACGAGAGGATGGGCAAATCCAAGCACAAGAGCCGGCGGACGCACATGAACTCGCCGCTCTCAAGCTCGACATGGAGCACCTCAGTACCAGGACGGAAGAAATCGGATCCAAAGTCGACGGGGTGGAAGCAAAGGTAACTGCTTTGTCTGCACAATTCTCTCGATTGGAGTCTCTATTGCTTGCCGATCGAGAACGTGCAGTCGAGAAACAGAAAGCAGTCGAAGTTGAGCAACAACAACTTGATGATCAAGGAAAAGCAGCAGCGGCAGACCAATTGCAACAATAAGCAGCGGCTGCAGACAAACAACAAGAACAAGCAGCGGCTGCAGAGAAATTGAAGCAGCAAGAACAAGCAACAGCTGCCGAGAATTTGCAACAGCAACAAGTCGATCAAGAGCGTGGTAGTGGTCACTCTCGTCCCATTCACCTTCCACAGCATGCTCACTACTACCCATCACCCCAGCAACAAAACAATTACCCACAATGGAACCAGAACCCTACTCACCACCACAATTTTAACCAAAACTACCAGCTACCCCCACACCCAGACCCATACAACCCTTTCAACCCACACCACTACCCCCATTCTCTACCCAACTGGCAGCATCTCTATACCCAACCAACACACCACACCACCTACGCAACCATTCCTTCCACCCCCAAATATTCCACAAAACCAACCACACCATCTACAACCCAGCAACCATCAGCATTGTCGGCCCATTGAAATCCAAGGTGTGCTGGGCCTGTCCTCTACGGCCCTCGACACTTGAATGGCGAATTTTCGCTAAGGACCGAGCCTACGGCTTGGAGAGCCTCGCGAGGCGATTGCCGCGTGAGGGCTTTTGAGGCAGCAGAGGCCTGCGGAGGCCCTCTCCACTGCTGCCCCCTCTTAAGGAAATCTCCCCTGGGAGAGGTCAACGCCGAATTCTCTACAGGGCATCCAAGCCCTCGTGGAGATCGCTTCGCTGCAAAGCAACCTCTGCAGAGCGCACATGGGCTCTGCAGCGGCCGCAGAGTGACGGCGCCCCTGCGCGCGGTGACGACGATGCCGCAGTTGCCATTTTGGTGATTAAAGGGGTCAACAAAGCTGTGCCATCCGCACCGGACTACAAGGGTTTCCTCTTTGGTGATAAGGGGACCGGCCGGCGCTACACGCCACGGCCAACGTCACCGTGGGCACCCCCACGTTCCTCTGCGGCCCCAGCTGGCCGTCCTGCATGGACGGTGGTTACTCTGCTACAGGAGTCAGCTTTACGCCCATGGACCGCGTCCATGGACAACCGGGCTGCGTGCACCACGCTCTACCTTCTGCGCCACGTGACAGCCCTACCATAGTGCAAGCACAGGAGGGAGCACGGGGCGCCTATAAAAGGGGACGAGCAGCACCGTAGCAAGGATCGCATTCTCATTCCAGCATAGCCACTTACGCGCAAGGAAGAAGAAGACCACGCTTCCCTTCCTTGTATACACCATTGCCAAAAGAGAGCCCTCGGCAAGCTCATTGTACTGTAACCTCTACAAGCAGTGCAATACAGACAAGCAGGAGTAGCGGTTACCTCCACACGAGGGCCGTGAACCTGGGTACGGGCTGGTGTTCATCTCTGTCGTGATGTCCCTCCACTTGCTCGACGAGCACCGTCGCCGTGCAGGTTGAGGGTTGTTTGACCAACGTGTTCAGCCCCTTACACGAACTCTCTTCGTGAGCTTGACTATCCCTGTTTCGTGGGAGTCATTCTCCGACAATTGGCGCGCCAGGTAGGGGGCTGAGGCGCGTCTTCAACCTTCATCGACCTCTGCACCATGGCGGACACTCGCGCAGCTCGCGCCACCCGGCGGGCATCAGGCAGGGCACCACCGAGCCCGCTGCCAACACCACCAACCCTCGCGGCCGTCCCCGCGCCAGCCGTGCCACGGGGCGCAACACCGCTGAACCGCGGGTGGAGCACCCCGAGGACGACGACGGCCACCACGACGACCGCTTCGACGACGACGTCGACCACGGGCACGGCGAGGACGCTGAGTCCTCGCATCCGTCCCAGCGCCACAGCGCCTCCACTCTTGGGCGTCCAGCGCCCAGCCCAAACACCGCGCTGCTCATGGCCGCGGAACTCTTCCGCTACCGCCCACAGCTGAGGCGCACGACAACTGGCTCGGCCGCCTCCAGCACCTCGTCGACATTGCGGCGGCACCGCGCGCTGCTCCTGCGGCGTCGCGCTCTCTGGTGCACCACAACTCCGACGGCTGGAACCACCGCGCATGGCGCACCTCCGCCGCCGCCTCCGCCGGTCCGCCTCCGCTGCGGCGCACAAGGCCGTCCCATGCGTCTTCGCCGCGCGATTGCCAAATCGTGCAGCGACCCCCAGACGCGCGGGTGGAAATGGAGCGCCAGAAGGACCTCCAGAAGCGCATCGTCGAGGAAATCGGCCAAGCAGGGCGACAGAACCGCCGTGCTCTTCAGGGTGGCATCGCCTCGTACGCCACAGGTTGCGCGGCCTTCACCCGCAACCTGCGTCGCGTCGTCTGGCCACAGAAGTTCAGGCCTGACCTACCCAAGGGCTACGACGGCACGAACAACCCCATCGAGTTCTTGCAGCTCTACACCACCTCCATCCAAGCGGGGGGAGACGACAAGGTCATGGCCAACTGGTTCTCCCACGCTCTCAAGGATTCCGCCTTGTCGTGGCTCCTGAACCTTCCCGAGGATTCCATTGACTCGTGGGAGGAGCTCTGCCAGCAGTTCGTTGCGAACTTCAAGGGCACGTACGAGCGCGCCCTCACCTACAACGACCTGCGAGCTGTGCGCCAGAAGCCTGGCGAGACCCTCCGCAGGTACATCCAGCGCTTCAGCCAAGTCCGCAACAAGATCCCGAACATCCCGGACTCGCACGTCATTGCGGCCTTCAGAGAGGGCGTCACCAACCACAGGATGCTCGAGAAGCTCGGCATCCATGATACCCTCTCCTCCGTGGTGAAGCTCTTCGACATCGCAGACAAATGCGCCAAGGCAGAAGAAGGGCTCCTCTTCGTCAAGGTGGGCTCGACAGACGACCCTGTCGAGGGATCCAAGACCCAGAAGAGGCGTGACGAGATAAAGCGCAAGCCTACCGCAGTCCTGGCAGCTGAACCCGACGCCAAGCATGTTCGCGAGGACTCCCAGAGGCTGGCGAGAAAAAGGTGGACAACCGCCCGTTCTGCATCTACCACAACAGGCGCGGCCATGCGACGGAGAACTGCTATGACCTCAAGCAGCTGAGCAAGAAGCGTGAGCAAGAAGAGGCAGCGGTGGCCGCGGCAGAGGCCGTGGTTACCGCAAAGGTGGACGCAAGGGCAACTTCCAGAGGCCCAGGGAACTCAGGCGAATGCCGCCGAGAAAAACAACAATCTTCCCGACGAAGAGCCTGGAGGCTACCAGGCCCAAGGGTGCCATGGCATGCATCCTCGGCGGATCCCAGGCGCCCAAGTCGAACAACCAGTTCAAGCAGTTCGCTCGCGAGCTCAACGCAGCGCTTCCCGGGGTCGAGACGTCCCGCCCCCTCAAGTGGTCCCAGTACACCATCGCCTTCGACGCCAAAGATCACCCCAAGTCTACCAAGACTGTGGGCACTCTCCGCTGGTGTGCACCCCCACCATCAACAACATCGCCGTCGGCAAGACGCTCATTGATGGGGGTGCAGGCCTAAACGTCATCTCTGTCGAGACCTTCGAGACGCTTCAAGTGCCCTACGAGTGGCTCATGCCCTCCAGGCCCTTCACCGGGGTCACCAGCGGCTCAATCTCGCCTCTGGGGCAAGTGAGGCTCGCGGTCACTTTTGGCACGCAGGAGAACTACCGCACCGAGCTAATTGACTTCGACGTCGCGCACATTGGCCTGCCCTACAACGCCATCCTCGGCTACCCCGCCCTCGCGAAGTTCATGGCCGTCACGCACCACGCCTACAACATGGTCAAGATCCCTGGCAGCGGTGGCACCATCACCATACGTGGTCACGTACAGGACGCCACGCGCGCTGTCGAGATCGCCTACAAGGCCGCTGCCATGGCATTCCCCGCTGAGGACATGGAGCCTCTCGAGAGGCCCAAGAAGAAGAAAAGCTGTTCACTCAAGAGCAAGCATCTACAAAGAAGGTGTCGCTGAGCACCAGCGGCTCGGGGGCTGAGGGCTCGGGGGCTAGCGTCACCATAGGCGCTGGCTTGCCTCCCAAATAGGAAAGCGCGCTCGTCGCCTTCCTTCGGGCAAATTCTGACATGTTCGCATGGACTCCGTCAGAAATGTCCGGTGTACCAAGGGAGGTGATCGAGCACCACTTAGCCGTGTGTCCAGACGCACGCCCTGTAAAGCAGAAAGCGCGGAAACAAGCCCCCGAGAAGCAAGCGTTCATCATCAAAGAAGTAGAGAAGCTGAAAGCAGCAGACATCATTCGAGAAGTTGCCCACCCCACTTGGCTCTCCAACGGTGTGGTTGTCCCAAAACCCAATGGAGGAGGCCGGCTCTGCATCGACTACACAGACGTAAACAAGGCCTGCCCCAAGGATCCATACCCCATGCCAAGGATAGACCAGATTGTGGACTCCACCGCCGGCTGTGATCTCCTCTGTTTCCTGGATGCCTTCTCAGGCTACCACCAGATCAAAATGGCCAAGGAAGACGAGGAGAAAACAGCATTTCTCACCCCTTGTGGTGTGTATTGCTACACTTGCATGCCCTTTGGCCTGAAAAATGCCGGCGCCACCTTCCAGAGGCTCATGAGGATCGCCTTGGGGGCTCAGATGGGAAGAAATGCAGAAGCTTATGTCGACGACATCGTGGTCAAGTCTCGCGAGGGAGACACTCTCTTGAAGGATCTCGAGGAAACCTTGCCAGCCTGCGCAAGGTGAACATCAAGTTAAACCCCGCCAAGTGCGTCTTCGGGGTGCCTTCAGGCAAGCTCCTCGGGTTCCTCGTGTCCCACCGCGGCATAGAAGCAACCCTGACAAGATCAAGGCTATAGAAGACATGCAGCCACCTCGCCGCCTCAAGGACATGCAGCGCCTAGCAGGATGCATGGCCAGCTTAGGCCGCTTCATCTCCAAGTTCGGCGAGAGAGCCTTGCCATTTTTCAAGATCATGAAGAAATCCGGCACCTTCAAGTGGACTCCAGAGGCCGACAAAGCATTTGAGGACTTGAAGAAATACTTGGCTAGCTCACCAGTCATGGTAGCCCCCAGGGCGGGCGAGCATCTGAAGCTGTACCTAGCAGCCACTCCACAAACTGCAAGCGCCGTCCTGTGGTGGAAAGAGAAGAGCCAGTTCTCCCAAGAAAAGCACTGCCACACCAAGTCCAGAACCCCCGACGAGGGAACAGTCTCTCCAGACCCAGTGCCAGACCCACAGCCTCAAGTCGAGTCCACCACAAGCACCCTGTCGAGGCTCCTCCTCAGGCAAACCTCGCCAAAGGTCCTGAGGAGCCTCTCGAGGGAGCCAACGCTGCCGCACCATCAATGACCCTCGTCGAGCATCCAGTCTACTTCGTCAGTACTGTACTGCGAGATGCTCACGAGCGGTACCCAGTGCAGCAGAAGCTCCTCCGCACTACTCATCGCCTCCAGGAAGTTGCGCCACTACTTCCAGGGCCACCCATCATGGTGGTCACGTCCTTCCCCTGGAGCAGATCCTGCGCAACCCCAACGCTAACTGACCCACGGTCGCAGGATGGAACATTGAGCTTGCAACCATTCAACTTGCGCTTC